>BGPT01001715.1:5678-17812 GCA_003297045.1 Symbiodinium sp. clade C Y103 | reverse complement strand
GAATATCATCGATATACGTACATATCAATACCATTCAATACCAATTTTTGGGGGGTTCCAAGTTGGTTTTCAGCAGGGCACTAATTTTACGACATTTCGTCTATGTCTGTTGGAATGTTGGGAGCATTGTTGTTGCTGAACATCACTAAGCAAAACCGCAGAAACTTGAGACTGCTCCTCTTCATACCTAGACCATCCTAGACCATCCTAGACCATCCTAGACNCATTGTTGTTGCTGAACATCACTAAGCAAAACCGCAGAAACTTGAGACTGCTCCTCTTCATACCTAGACCATCCTAGACCATCCTAGACCATCCTAGACAACCTAGACCATCCTGGACCTTTGTTTTGAAAAATTGAGATCGAATCATCCAAAATCAGCTTGGTTTTGGTTGCAGGTAGCTGGCATCACTAGCTTCAACAAGTGTGCTTCAATATCCAAACTGACATCCGCATCCGCGAAATCAGCAACGACATTCCAACGCCTTCACCAGAAGAGCTGTAGCCATATGGCCCGTCTTCATCACCTTCATACAGTTGGTCCGCGAGCCCAAGAGTAGCAAGTATAGCAGTCAATGGGGATCATGGAGCTGTTTTGTATAAGATTGTATAATACCAAACAGGAATATCCATTGCATTCTATCACGATGACAATTATTGCATATTACCAATTGATTTCGCTCGAAGATGATAAGTTAATATACATTAGTCATTCCATGCATGCACACATGATGGATGGCAGCAAGGTCGTCTTTAAAGACAAATACGGTTGGATCCCAATGTTCGATGGTACTACCTTGACCGGTGTAACTGGAGCTGAAAATCCATGGGTGGCATGACCCGTCAACCCACATTTCAAGGGCCACCAGTCACCAAGATCACCAAGTCACCATAGTATTCGTCACTATATCCCGAGGACCTCGGCTTGTGGCTCGCACACTTGCTGGGGAACGATCCAATCTTCAAACTCTCGAGCCCTCTATCATCCTGTATACATGTTTCAACAGGGGTTGCTTCGTCAGTTCCAACTACTTTGTCTGTATTTGAAGATTCGGGAAGTGAACAAATCAGGGCCTATGATTATAAGAGTAACAAGCGAGAATGAATGGATTCAGTAGCAGATGCTGTATGAGGGTGGAGTCCGCAAATTCGGCCATGCCCATCCCATTATACTGGCTGGTTGGTTGATCGGTATCCAATGGGTTCCTTAAATCCCCAATATACATCAATCAATATACCATATAGCCGCTTCTTAATCCACTATTTCAGAACCAATCAATCAACCATCATTTATATGTAAATGTGTTGTCCCCATACGATTGATAGTTAAAAACCCATAGCTGGTAGCTACATAACCCCTCACTAGAACCACAGCCGAGCTCCACCAGCCACTGAGGGTCTGGCTGTAGATGCCGTGTACTTGGCTTATTTAGCTTGGCCTGCTGTCGCTTCCAAAGAATGGATGTCTCGGGGGAGATTTTAGCCTGTAGGGTTTCATCATTTAAACAAGATAAGAAAGCACATGGTGTATTAACATCTGGTTTTTCTATAGAATAAAGCACAGAATGACTACTGAAGGGATCAAAGGACCTGAGCAGAGGATCAAAATCTCACCACGGGTTTGTGGACCAGCCAGGTGTCTCAGGGGCAACCACGACTTGGAAAGAAAACTTCATCTAAAAAATACAAGGAGATGCAAAGTAGAAGCTATCTATATCCATTCAATCCATTTATATACATGGTGGATGTGCAAGTTGTTAAATCCACTATATATAGATTGGATGATTCTGCAATGTGCCTGATGACAATCGCGACATTGCTTCAGAACCGCAAGACATTCCATTTCCAACGAGTGTTTCTAGCAGCATGTACCTCCATCAACCCCAAAGTGCTACTCAACATGGCTGCCAGAGGAGTGGGTGCTGGAGAAGGGATATATCACTGAGACCGCAGGTATCAACAATTGCTGGAAACAACCTGGAAAATCCAGGGCAACCAACAGGCCTCTGGTTTACGAAAACTCAAAGTCCGTTCGGCCACGTCCTTATTTTGGCGAAGTTTGGGCGACAGAAGGTGAGGCAAAACCGGGAGATTCTCGCACTCCAACAACAAGGATGGGGAGGGCTTAGAAAAAGGCAACCGGGAACCATCGGAGACCATCAGGGTATAGTTCGTAGCAGCAAAGCCAAGGGTCGGCCCCGGCCAAATGCCCCCAGGCAATCAGCAAAATCGCTGCCAGCATCTGTTTCATGGCCTCGTTTGTAAACTTCTGGGGTTGGTGAACTTCTGGGATTGGGCCAAGACTTGAAACCTACACATCGGCCATTCTCTCAGTACGACCTAAACGTGACAAGGCCCTGTGTGGTTGCAGTATTTCGAACAGCATGTTTGGGTCTTTTGATGGCACTTAGCCCCTGGCTGAGCACAGGCACAGGCCGCGCAATGATCTGAGATTTCGAGCCATGTCAGCAATCAGGTGAGCGACGCCAAGGCTGCAACGTTTTTTTTGCTTTGTCTGAACCTGTTTTTACGTCAGCTACACAGTTTGCACACCTAGCATGCTTCGCATTTTTCTACACAAACCAGTCTTGTACAAGCCAAGTTTTATGTCGAATGTTCACCCACACCAGCTCTGATACCAAGCAATTCCTACACCTACATACACCTTCTAGTCTTTACAAGCTTGTTCACCCTGCTCTTACACCAACCAGGTCTCACACAAACAAGCTTTTATTTTATACAACAACCATCAAACCATCACAAAGCAGTTCTTACACCAACTCTTTTCTGAATGCCAACTAGGTTGAACACCACAAAACTTTTACACAAACCCGCTTTGACACCAAAAGTAGAACCAACTCAGATGTGTCGATTGGGACCCAAACCTACTTCGCCTATCTTCTTTGGCGGATGGGTTTGCTGAAGGCAACTCTAAATATTGCAAAGATTGCTGAGTTTCAAGGAAGTATGATGATTGATGCATGTGTCACATGGCCATTGCACATGCATCTGAGTTTTCAGGATGGCAAAATCGCTCACTCTTTTTGCTCGCTCCCCTCGGAGAGAACAACACAGCGTAGAGGGCGCAGGCTCTTGGAATGCCACCAAATTTCCATAGCAAACTGTTGGTTCACTGGAGGGTACCAGCGACATTCCAAGCCAAGCACCAGCCCCAATCGTTTGACCGTCTCTTCCCCGGGCGAAAAAAACAGGGGTGACTAGGCCGACTCAAGGGGTCGGAGGTCAAACAGCTGGATTTCATGGGGGTTAATATGATTTAACAATGATAAGTAATGATACAACTGGTTCTTATGGATCAAGAATGGGTTTGTCTGGAACAAGGGTGCCCCAAGATCCAATGGTTTGTTAACTTGTGTTATAGCCACTATCAAAATTATATACCCCATTTCGGACACATCTGAATCTTCCTTGACTCTCACTATACCCACCGGACCCATATATATATATATATTATATAATATTATATAATTATGTATGTGTATATATATATATATAATCGTGTATATATACATGAATTGAACATGAGGCTGCCAGGTTGGAAAAACTGATCACTGCGGATCGGCAATTCTCTTGGCTGGACTAACATCACCAGTCCATTCAATTTGTCTTGATTTCCATTTGAAAAACTGCCATGATGTAGGACGCTGTTCTAGGTAAGATTTGGGAGATATTGCTAATCTTCAATCCTCTTCAATACCAATCCGAAAACTTGACTTCTGGTGCGATGTACACATCTCTGCGGCCTAGAATGCAGGCGCAAAAACCACCACTCACCAAGGTTTACCTAGTCATCGTAATCTTGATTTGAGGATGCAGACCAGTCAAGGTCTCCAACTCACGGGCCTGAAATAAAGCTGCATGTTTTGGGACAGCTTTCATGCAGCCACTTCTTCCAGTGATACTGCGTTACCATAGTCAAGCGGAATTTCAACCTGCCCCAAAGAATCAAGTCTGAATCGGCCCATTTTTAGGGGAAAAACATGGAAACATAGCTGTTTGGAAAACCGGCCAGACTAAAACAAAGCAGGGTGCAGCATAGTGATTTCTTCTGCGTGTGTGAATGTTTGAAATCTGTGTGAAATTTGGACAACATCTTCTCCCCCCCTGTCATTACTGATATTACTGCTGTTGCACAGGTTCTATGAAAAAAATGTCGCATCTGTCGCAGTCAAATTTGTCTATGGTTCAATTAATGTTGGTCAAACAATAGTAAACCATCCCCAATTTCACGATAAATAGATGGTATAAACCATTCCCAAATGGGTGGTTTATGGCATTGTTTACCCATGTTGAAAGAAAAGACACTGTTGACATATTTACCCGGCCAGGCCGTTGGGGCCGTTGGGGTTGATCAACTGCCCCCGTCAGCCCGGGAATAAAGATCAGCCGCTGGGTGCCAACGGGCTACCAGCCATCGAGCTACTCTCCATTCAGAGCAAGAAACGTCTCTGTGGAAGATCGGATCGTCCGATGTCACTGAAGCAAGATGGACAATTGTTTGATCATTCATAAAAACCAGATGATTTTTTCATACACCATCATGGGTTAAATTGGGTCAAAAATACATGTTGGGAACTTTTTGAATGCTGATGGGGAAGTTAAGCGTCTTTATATGGCTTTCAATGGGGCATTGGCATTTTCCTGCTCAGCTATATATAACTCGGAAGTAATAGCGACATGATGCGTGCTGACATCATGGGGGTCACAACTTTGGCCCCATTCAATATCAATATCATACGACAGTACGATCCATTTACGGGCGAATATGTCCAACCAGTCACTGCTCTTGGATCTGTGTCGTAGTCATTCCTGACATGCTGGGTGGAACCAACATCTCAAAATTTGCAAACTTCTTACCTTGCATTCAGCGTCGAATCTACAACAATCAGGAAATGCCTGCTATTCTGCTTAGCAGAAACGCTGCATTGTCGTGGCTCAACTTAGCCCCAGGGCAAAGACCATGGCAAGCACAGCTGGAAGGAATCCTGAGATGCTATGGGGCTATGGGGTAGAGGCGACTTAAATGGAATGTTTGGAATGGTCATCTTTGTAAAACTTGTTAATTCTTCATGTATTTACCAATAGGGTATGTACCAATTCACATTGTTTAATATGCTTTAATCGTTTTATCTGATCTAATTAGAAGGTTTAGTCAATATGTTAATTATAATTATAGTTCCAATAGATTCGATAGTTGGATAGTAAATGATAAATATAGTTTGTATACTTAATATCATCCATCTCATCATGTGGCTGCAAGACTCTAACTAGCTCCTTGGCTCCCCATTTGATAGGGATTATTATGAATGAATACCCTTAGCATTCCCTAGCTCCCTCGCAACCACTGGATAGCTGTATATGGAAGTTTCTTAAGTCATGGGGGATCCCCAAGTCACGATGGCTTTCAATACTCAGTCATGTTCTTCCATGACTGGATGATTTGGGGGTACCCCCATGACTTGGGAAACCTCCCTCTCTTCTAGTTTCAATGGATTAACATGGATTAACGGATTTATTTCACTGGAAGACATGGTTTTTACATGTTTTTACCATCAAGTATACGCTGTTCCTGTAAATGTTCCGTTGAACTCATATTTGTAGCTCCCCGCGGATCAGTTGGACATGTTTTCGAATCATATAAACAATATATTCAATGGTGTTCCAGTATATCTGGTTTTGACCAATTGCAGTTCCAAGGCGCCCATCCCCGCGCAGGAATTGATGTTGGCCGACTGAGGGAAACCTGCGCCAGGGAACATCAAGAAATCATGGCTTTCTGGCCCCTTAAATATCTCCCACAAATGGGGTTCCTATATCATGTTTTTGTTGCCCTAATTTTACCAATTCTCGGAATTGATCGTTGGTTGCGGAGCTTGCCGCGCTGTCTCTGAATCTGATTTCACTGTGGCATGATACAGGCAGACTCTGAGGATCTGTTCCACTTTGAAGGAGGTAGGTACCCTGAGGCAAACATTGCCATGGCAATGGAATCCGTGGTGACTTTCGCGGGATTAAAGCACCAAAGGATATATTCAAACATATGGCTCAGATCAACAATGCATGTTACGTATATTAAATCATATCTGTTCATAGTTGCCTGGATTATCTCAATTCTAAATCTCTACACTCTACATGACAATCAAATGGGTTTCTCTGCAATAGCTACCCCAAAATGTTCATGAGATTTCCACCAGTTCCCCTTGAAACGTTGCCATTTCTTGGGGGATCTCACCATGTTCCGCCACCAAGCCTGTGACCTCGGGTGGCAAGTCAGGATCGGATTTCATGGGAGATCATCTGGGAAACCCAATTTCATGTGTGTAAAATAATGCCATAAACCCAGCCATGACTGGGTTTCTACGACCTATATATTTATGGTGAAATGGGGGATGGTTTATGGCATTGTTTTACCAACATTGATAATGAGCTTACGCAATAAAACCATCATTTAGGGATGGTTGATTGTTGGTCTGAGTGGTTTGGAACAATGTAGGAAACCCAATGCCATAAACCCACCATTGGATGATATTTCATAGCTCTCATGAAAATGGTGGTTTTGGGGATGGTTTATGGCATTGGGTTTCCCACATTCATGGAATGAATCACCGAAAATAACCAAAATATGGATGTCCAATGATTTTATGTTTCAAGTATATATACAGAAAAATAAAAGGAAACCACGGGTTCGTACCCCCAATAGCTATTGGGGTGTCCTGATGTTCCCCTGAAGCTACTCCTTGAGCTCGGGACGGTTGTGTTGGCCGCTGACCTGGCGAGGATTTCCAACACCTCCATTGCCATGTTTGATGAACAAATGGTACGAGTCGAGTCCATGAAGATCTCGGATCCCATCCCTCCAGTTCGGCGCGCCCGGTGGTGGTAGCATCCGTTGCCGCAGAGGTGGTGGTTGGAGGTCGCGTGATTCCGGCCTCACCAGGTTGGAGGTCGCATGGGTGCACTACACCAATCACAGACATGACATCAAACTGCTGGAAATTCGAGTGAAAATTTTGGGTTATCTCCCAAGACATAGTCACATTCATTACGAAAATGATCGGATTAAGCAAGGGATTTAGGGATAGATTTCCCATCACGGCCATGTTCGCTGAAAAAATTGCATGCTGTTATCCTGTAAAACGATGACTTACCAGTGGATTTAGGGATTTTCCATAGTTGCTCCATCATTTTTCAGGTGCCAAAGCTTGGATTTGCTTGAGGGGTCCCCGAAAAATATTCCACATCTTCCCTGTAGATTCCCCAAATGGTGGATTTCCGATTGGGAAAATAACGTTTATCACCAACTAAACAAACCCGGGATAATATTTGATCATCCATTAAAAAACCATCCATAAACAATCCATAACCATCCATTTATATATTGGGCCCATGACTATGGAAACCCTCAGGTAACATCGAACCGCCATCTCGTGGTGAGCTTGGTGAGCTCCACGCTGTTGGTTCGCTGCGCCTTCTCTTCCCTCTTTTCAATCGCCACTTGCGCCCGGCTCTTCAACGCTGTGGTAGAGATCTCCATGTTGACTCCCGCCTGGGATCCAAAGCGGTAAGGGGACGTTAAGGAAAATATCTATCCAACGATAGGAAAGTTGGTTTATATCTAGGCTAAGGATGTATATAGATTTATGTTTTATGGATTTAATTTATGGTTTATTTAACATAGTCTACTATAGTACACTATATCTGGTATTCTATACTTAGATTGGTTTACAAACCAACTTCTGATTGGGGGAGCCGTCCTGTAGGCATTTCTGGCTCTAGTGGACTTTCCCTGAGACCAGAAACTCAGAGCAGTTGCGGGTGTCCCCAAGTACATTCCCGTGAGCAATTCGGGGAATACCCTTGATTTTGGTAGTTTGGTAAGTCAAAGTTCTATCACTTGCAACTTCGAACTGGGATAGTTTCATGATGTTTCATGTGTGCCGGTGTCAAGACATGCTATTATGCTTTGTGCTCATCCCACTATGATCGAAGATTCCTGACAATGGGCATATGGGGGGGTTCCTAACCCCAAATCATCCAAGCCATTCGACCATGACTTGGTATAATCATCCAAGTCATTAGACCAATTTAGACCATGACTTAGTATAGGTTAACAACCATGGTGACGACTGGGGATCCCCCATGACTTAAGAACCCCCCATACAGTTTCTACTCCGGATCCAGCGGTGGCAGGCCTTTGCATTGATCTCTCCGGCGGCACTCACGGCCTGGGTGGTCAGAAAAATTCAGCGGAGGACCCTGGGAACGTGGAAACTACGTGGAACAGGTGACGCAAATTCACGCAAAGCCGACAAGAATCATGGAAAATCAATAGGAAATCACTAGAAGATCAGGAGGAGATCAATCTGCCTGGAATGCTGAACTTGACCCATCCAACCCCTCAAAAAGCACTGGAAATGCTGACAGCAATGCAAGCCATTCCACTTGACACTTGCATTGGTTTACCAATCAAACCTGGCAGACAATCCATAGTGAGTCCACATGGTTTCCAAGTACCCGCCATCTTTGTTCCACCAAAACAGGCATCATTTCACCATGGAAGGCGCTGATGTCAGGGAAGGACTGCTGCTCTTCACCATCTTCTTCAGCTGCTCACAGACCTGTGCTGGCGTCACCGAACTTGAGACACCTGAAGCGGCAAGGTGCCATAGTTGGGATGGTTTGATGTCCATTTGGAAAACAAATGTACAGTAATCATGGTGATAACCTCCAGAAGTCGTGATATGACATGATGTAACCCCTATATATCCACTAGATGTGTTCTTTTGTTTGAAACAGATATGGAGGTTGAAGATGATCACTTTGTCTGTCAAAAAGTCATGTCTTGCCTTCGAATTGGAACCCCCACGATGTAAAACAAACCAATGGGTTGTTCATGAGGGGTGAAACAGTACGAGTACGAGGATTGCAATGTGGGGGACATTGAACATGCAAGTGTCTTGAAATTCTAGAAGCATGCGAGTACTTGTGGACATGGTTCCAAGACATTCCAAGATGAACCCAAGTCACATCTGCACCCCAAGTAAGTGGTAACCAGAAGTTTTGTCTTAGACTCTTGAAATCTCTCAGAGACTTCAAATCCAACTGCCTTGATTGTCGATTGACATCAGAAGAAACATCAATGAACCAATGGCCCATTGGCCACAAAGCCTTGATTGTCGATGTGAAAGATCATGGTTGATGTTGTCCCACTCAATTGTCGAACATTCAGTCGGCCTCAGCTATGCTGAATTCGCAGCTGAAACGAGACCGTATATATAACCCACAAACACCGCTAAAACCCTGGGACTGTATTCTGCTCAGTATATTAAACAAGGAAAAGTTGGAATCCAAGCAACAACAAATAGAGATTTAAGATGTTTAAGTATCAGGTTGAAGTAAGTCCTTTTCTGCTGCCCTCCTTCATTGGAGATCAGTTGAGTTTGACCATGTTTTGCACACTTTGGCCCAAAACTTCATTACAGCACAACAGGCTCTTGGCGAAGATACAAGAAGATACCATGATGGCCACCACCATGTTGAGACACAGTATGGGTCAGACTCTGAAAATCGCGTCAAGTCGAGAGGCGCTGCGTGGTGGCTGCAGTCTTGATGGCAAGAGAAGTCTTCAAACTACTGGGGACTTGGAGTACCTCTCAGTTGCACTTCCATCTAGGCAGGTTTCACGAAAATTCTGAGAAACCACGGTCAGCACATGTCAGAATTCAGAATTTACAGTCCTTTATGTATTGTTTGTGTCAATTGTGTCCATCATGACATATCATGACCCTTTGATGTGTGCTAGCTTTGCTGGGCCAGAAGCCAAAGGGACAGGCCCATGGCCCATCACAGCCACAGGGGTACACTGTTCATCTTCACTCGGACTGTCTCTGCTTTGGACTTGGCATCCGATCCTTAGCTTTCGGTGGGAAAGTGTCCCATATCGCAACTGGACACACGCAGTCCCTCCGTGTAAGATATAAAAAATATGATTATGATATATTATGATATATCCCCTTTCTATCCTTTTCTTAGGAAAGGGAGAGTGTTGCATATAACATGGTATAACATGAACAAACCTTAAACCTTCAGCCTACAGCTGATGAATTCGATTCAGTTCGCAACTTGGCAAAGAATCTGGTCACAGGTGACCCCCCAAGCGCCCAATCCATAAGAGACAGAAAAACATCTCTGCCTCACGAGAAGACTATAGTAACAAACGTAAAGAGACTGTTTATCTACAGTGCTACCAGTGTGATCATTGCAATCATCTATACGACCATCAGGCGTATATGTTGTAATTCACATAGGCAATGCACAATATGTGTGTATATATATATATATACATATCAAGACACATACTGCATGTATGTCTATTATAGCTATATATATGTATACAAATCTGCGCAAGTACCAAGCTGCGCAAGCTGGACATGGTGATGATGGCGTTGCAAGTCTCCCGCTGGGCACTTTGAGTTGTGCTTAGTCGCCTGGTCTGTGTGGTAGCAGCATACCTCGGAGCTGCAGGCCGGTTGAAATTTGGCTACGAGTCAAAACCTAGCGATCCCTAGGTACCTTAAAATAGTTGCTTGATGGATTTCCTCCCCCAGGCATTTAGTAATCATAGGTGTTGACACATCCCCGTTTCGAACATGTTCAGCCGTGCGCTCTGCAGGCTGCATCTTCTCCTAAGAGCTGAAACATGGCTGGAAACACTGATTTCTCAGAAATGTCTTATCTAAGATACTGGCAACCCCCCCCAAAAAAAAAAAAGAGTTCCTGAGCATTGAATCCTCTAACCCATCTTAAATCAATGTATTGATGACTTCAATAGGTCAAGGGGCATGTTGACGCAGGTCGTGTCTTGTGTCACCGAAGCCCCCGATGGGCAGCGTTTCATTCCGTCACCAATGCCGCAGGTCTCCTTCGCGCCGATGCACTTGATCTCAGCCGGTGAGATCAATTCAGCACGCCATCCCGCCACGAATTTCCATGCCCCCCGCATGGGGCCCCAAAATTAAAAGATGAAATACTAAACCAGGGTTTCTAGGGCGGTATGTAGGAACTTAATATAAAGGGGAAGGGATTGTTGTTGATAATAACTGAGTGGGAAAAAAATAAACTGCGCTGATCCATGAATTCAAATGAACCCCATCATATAATCTCTTTTTTGCTGCAAGAACAGCATGCTATCTTTTCGTTGCAGCAGGCTCAAACAACCCGAGTTGCAGTCTCAGATTTGAAGTTGCCCTTGTCGTCCAGATTGATCAGCACGCAGGTCTGGTTGCCTTGGAGAAATTGCACGAGAAGGCACCATACCGGTGTGTGTGGGATTCCCCTGATTGGATTGTATAAGAGAGTGGTGGAAGATGTTGGAAGAATGCCCATTCGGCCTGAATAAACCAGTAGAGTGAAGCAGGAACCGGCATCATTGAGAAGGTGCTCCCCACCAAAACATGGCCAGTTACATGCCCAAAGTATCAAGCACAAGTCTAACCGAGCCATGAAAAATACTCCTATCATCATCTCCTATCCCATTCCACTAGATATATTCTGGTTGGTAAGTGGGTATCCCATCAATTATGGCTTATCACACTCCACAATAAACCAGTTAGGTTGATAACCCTTCACAAATTAAGCAATCAACAGGGGCTCTCAACTTTAATGCTGGGTGTCTAGGCCTGCAAGGAGAGCTTCAGCAGTGCATGGTGCCGGGCATCCCTTGAACTGGAATTTGGGGACACAGATCTTCCCCAAGGCCTCGGCCACTTGGCTTCTATCGCTGGTCAATGGCGAGAAAATCTCAGTTTGCTGGGAGGGAACATGATAAAACACATATCAACATACCATAGACTTAAGTATATTGGGAGGAAACATTATAAAACATACGTCTCAACACATGTCTAGAGTCTATATCGTAGACTTGAGCAGTTTCGAAACATGGAAACGGATGACCCTTGCAGCAAAAGCACGTGAAAAGCAGGCTGCAACTGCGACACATTCAGAAACTTCAAGGCCAGTAAAGCGCGGGCACGGCCGTTTTGACACTTGAGCCATGCAAGTATGAATCTTGCACTTGTGAGTATGTTGTTAATACTATTTGAGGCTTCTTGCC
>BGPT01001714.1:143396-159605 GCA_003297045.1 Symbiodinium sp. clade C Y103 | reverse complement strand
CTTTAGAGTCCTGCCTTTTCCGTTAGAGTCCTTCCTTTTCCGTTACAATCCTTCCTTTTTTGTTAGAGTCCTTCCTTTTTCGTTAGAGCCCTGCCTTTTCCGTTAGAGTTTAGAGTCCTTCCTTTTCCGTTAACATTCCTTTCTTTTCCGTTGGAGTCCTTCCTTTGCCGCTCGCTAAAGTCNCCACTTGCGGCCACTCGAGTGGCTGCAAGTGGCTGCAAGTGGCTACAAGTGGCTGCAAGTGGCTGCAAGTGGCTGCAAGTGGCCGCAAATAATGCAAATCCGAGCGGTTGAGCAGCTGGCCACTTGCGGCCACTTGCGGCCACTTGCGGCCACTTGCGGCCACTTGCGGCCACTTGCCCCAGCGTTCACTTGCGGCCACTTGCGGCCACTCGAGTGGCTGCAAGTGGCTGCAAGTGGCTGCTTTTTTGAATTTCAAATACCGCGCGTTTTGCAACCTCAATGTTTTCCCATTAAAAATTGTGATTTTCCATAGTTATGTAACAGTTTACCAGAGCGTAATGAAAAATGATCAATATCACATAAACCATAGTACACCACATGATGTACTATTATAGATATGGAATAAATATAACACATAGCATGTACAGATCTTATACGGAGGCCTCCCAAATGAAGAGATTCAATTCTAAACCGGAGTCTCTGGGGGGCGTTGATCAACTGAGGGGAATAGCCACAGCTCAAACATGAGTACAGGCCAACTCTAATGCCCTACCACCCAGATTGTACCAATGGCACAAAATGTCTTTAACTTCAACTCATTCGCGGATATGATTCAGCAATTTCGAGTGTTCGATGATGCATTTCTTCAATGCGAGAGAAAAGTCGAATTGACATGTGGTGAAAGTACTTTCCGGAGGGGGTTTGTCATTGCTTTTTTTTTCTATCATATTCGTGACAGTCTCATCCATACCCAAAAAAATCAGCTCGCTGGATTCTGAGTGGTCGCCCAGGGTGATCTCCGCCTGGGAAGAGACACAAATGGTGGTTCGATCTTCGTGTCGCATAATCACCGACTCCACCTACGCTGATGGGAAGCAAACCAAGCAATTGGGCATGTGGACTTCAAGGGAATTTCATGGAAACAACCATTTTTGAGAAATTGGTAAGTTGATGATAAATCATTGACAAATGGGTGAGTACAAGCAACACTGGGATTTCAAGATTCAGAAATTCAGAAATCCACGAAAAGTGGGGATGCAACCAATCAATCGCTCATTCTGGAAGTGGCGCAACGTTTGTTTGCACACCCAAACATCAAAAAAATGGAACGAAACCACTGGAACCCTGGCACCCTGGAAATATGATAAAAATCCGTCATTCACAAGCCTCATAGGGACACCGGGATATGACCGACAAGTTGTCGGCCCCTTGTTGGAAACTTCTTCGGAAGACCAAATTGGTGCATGACTTTTGGCGGGTCCCCCAATTTTAGGAACACGATGCTAACATGATCAAAAACACCACGGCCGACTCTTGAGGATTCCTTCCATTCGGCATTTAAATCCATATTGCTTGGAGTCTGATAGGTATGACCATCCCAAAAAAGACAACCGATGCGCGTACACGAGGCTGTGCTAATAGTACCATTGTAGATGATCTCGTGGTAACTGCAAAAGGGTTCATGACTTTCCAACCAGGAAAGTGAGATATCAGTAGATATCATGATATCAAGGTCAATTCCCCCAAATCACCCCCGGATTCACAGATTTCAACGTTTCAGGTTGTGCCCATATGAGACACTTGCTCACAGAGATGAAGATTCCTTCCTTTTCAGCAGAACTAAATTCACCACGGTACTATGCACCAAGGTTTTTCTGGAGATCAACATCTGCAGCTCCTCATCCCAAACTGCAAGCCTTGTGGCCGTCCCAAAGGTCAAGAACCATCTTACCTCAGTACTCATCCGCCCACCATCCAAGGTCTCCAGAGATTTGACACCAACCAGTACAGATGTGGGATATATATGTATATTACATATATATAATTTATTTGGAATCCATATATTTCCCACATCTGTAATGTATCGAAATATGCAATTCCATGATTCTTGGATGCACTAAAACATCAAGAATCGCCCTTAACTTTTTAAAAATCATCAGGAAATCACCCAAAATCACAAGAAAAAAGACCCGAAACGAAAACTGAAAATCACCGAAAAATCCAACTGAAAAAAGATCTTCACCTCCGAGGCTCAGGTGGATTGGTCCGCTGAAGTCATCTCGGTGCCCAGCGTGGTGCTGAAGGGTTTGGTCCTGCATTTTTTTGGTTTAAAAAACCGTGGAAAAATGGTGGTGCATGGACAATTCATTAAAAAATCATTGGAAAATGGTGGTTTTAATAGACAAATCATTGGAACATGATTAAAAGAGTTGGGATGCACATGAGAAAATACCGGAAAATCTCAGAAAATATCATGTATCAAAGGGGAAATGTTGAATTTGAAGGTTTTTTTCCAAGCTAGAGATGGGAAATGTATGGACATGTGGGATTTAAATTGGAAGATATGGGAAACTATAAGAAAATAGTCAAAATAGTACCCTCTGGTAAACTAACATAGCTATTGAAAATTGCCATTTAGAGTGGATTTTTCCCATACAAAATGGTGATTGTCCATAGTTATGTGGCTGTTTACCAGAGGGTAATCAAAAGGTTTGTGGATCTTGAAAGTCAAGCGGATTCCCATCATCCCAGGGATGGAAAATACACCCGATTAGTCTCTACGAACATTGCGGAGGCATCGCTGTCTTTGGTGGAACAATCCAACAATCAAACATCTTTGGATTGAACATTCAATCGGGAAAACACATTGAAAAAAACATCTCCAAATTTCCCATGGAGACATACACCGATTAAAGCCACTGCTTGCCCCACGCAAATGCCGTTCCGTCTCCTGGTCAACAGGTCGCAAGCTTTCCTCGGAAGGCCCAAGTCCAGAAGCGTCTGATCCTGAGATTTGCGATACACTCGAAATCTGCTTACGATTCGGCCATGTTATGGCATACCCTCCGGTAAACTAACATAGCTATTGAAACTGGCCATTGAAATAGTGGATTTTCCCATTGAAACTGGTGATTTTCCAGTTCGCTATGTTAGGCAATACCAGAGGGTAACGTTACAATAAACCCCAAGATGTTTTAGGGAATGTTAGAATATGTTCCAGGTTAGCACTCTGAAGGATATTTAATGATACTTACATCCAAAACCTGTTTGATGCCATTTTCGATTGAAGCAATGTCAGCAATGTCTCCAGAAAATGTTTCCGAAATTCTGGGGACATATTTCAATAGTGGATTGGCTTAAGGAAACCCAAGTGTCCGGCCTTTCCCTGACCAATTGTCAATTCTGGATTTAATTGTAGATGATTTGCCTACTGGGTATGACGATTTTCTATTTTTGTCTATCTCTGGGTTAGATTTCCGGGGTTCCCATTTTTTTCAAAAGCCAGATACACTGGGCATTATTTCTCTGAGAAGACCATGACTAAAGTCGAGTGTTGAAGCACAAGAGTCGCCACGACCCGGTCACAGCAGGGTCACAACAATCCATCAAAACACAAGGGATTGCGGGATATTGTCTTATTTGAAAGATATGAATGAAGTACCTGTAAAAAGGACCGCTTTGATTGATAATTAATTTTCACTATATACTAATAATCAGTTTTCATTGCTTCTTCCATTCATTGCAAATGGGATTAATAATTAGTCTCCATTGATAGATCCCATTGTTATAACCAACAATTAAGAAAGGATTGATAATAAGATAATTATCAAATGAATAATTGGTTACTGTAGTTTTCATTGATTCCAGAAGCTTCCATTGGTATTCGGATAATCACTGGCGTTCCAATAGTCCCCCCTGATTTCCCTATTTTTCCCTATTATTTCACTATCATGTCCAAAACGTTTCCCTATTATGTTCCTTTATTTCCCTATTATTTCCTTATTGTTTCCTTATAATCTATTATTTCCCTATGATTATTTCCCTAGGATTGGGCTATAATTTCCCTTTTACTTCCCCATTATGTCATTGTTCCCTACCAGGAGGTTTCCCCACCTTTTTTCGATGAATATGCCAAACCTCATCACGTGATATTCATACTATGATCATCCAAGTACCCAACACAACTACATGGGTATTTGACTCTCAAAAAACGTTTAAGTTTGAACCACTCAAAACATATTTACAAATCCCATGGGCACAGCCACAATTGCTACGACCACCTTAAAGAGCTTCGATCAATCACCTGAGGGCCTGCTGATTTGGAGTATGGGCCAAGCGCATCATTTCGGGTTTCTCTCCCGAAATGTGTGTCTAAGTGAATCTCCCATACTTCAAACTCATGCAGCCCCTTTTCAGTTGTTAGACTCATACCGCGACTAATACCCCCTCATGTTCAAGGTTTGGAATATCGTAGACTCACTAAACCATCAAAGGATTCATCTCGATTCCACCATTTTCTATTGAAAAATAGACCGATATTGTCCCATCCCCCTATCAAATAATTCCCCGGCAATCTGGGACCCCAATTCATGAAATACATCAGGCCTATGGAAGGGCAATGCCGCGGGATGCACCTCCAATTTCTAGGGTTTTGTATGGTAGTACCCCCATTTTAGGTGCCTGAAATGGCCGTTGAGTATAGAACCTTTAAATGGAGGTTTCCTCAAAGGGACCCCGAAATCGGCATTTCAATACTACAAGGGTTTTTCATGACTTGGATGATTTAGTGGTACCCCCATGACTTGGGAAACTCCCAATGCTATGGAAACTGCTACCCGAGCCGCAGTCACACCCAGCGCTTCCCAGGAGTCACACTGCGAACCACCAGGTCCTGTCACGACCTTGTTCGCCAATGTCCGAAGTAGCGCCTCGGTGAGGGAAATGCCTGGGTGGCAACATGGCAACATGCTCTATGATTTATGATGATTTATGTACTGTAGTTTGTAGATTTTGTAAGGCTTATGCTAACATTATACTATTATAGCATTTGGAATTTATATAGCTTGTTAAAATAAATGGAAATCATGCGGACATGATGATAAGAAAACAACGATCTGCTCCCAATCATATGTACGAGTAGATTCCACAATCGACTTATGGTACTATACGAAATACTGGATGGGATAATGATAAGGATAGAGACTTATGGGATAAGTAAAATACAGCGCAATCCCCAACAGTACTGGATTATGAATTATGAATGTGGACTATGTTTGGATACCCCGATGCTTGGGAAGATTTGAGCACCAAATGTTGCTGAACGGAAATGGCCATCAGCAGGACCCATCTTTGAATTTTGGGTGGTTCAAATGATAGTTCAATGCATAGATTTGCGAATACCCATAAGCCACGTCTAGCAGAAGTGGAACGAGACGAATTACCATTGCAAAAGTGTCAAGTTGGTTGGTCGTCATGTTTTTTGATGAATACATTGTTTGTGCGATGAACAAAAATATCAACCTTGCATTCATCAAGCAAACTAGGAAGATCATTTTGACATCCGAAATAGCGAGCGAACGCAAGCGATAAAGACAACAACAACAACAACAACAACAACAACAACAAAGAGCATGTCTATGGCATGGTTTGAGCCACAAAGGTTGCAATGCACATAACCAATAAGAACGTCTTGCGCTTCACCGTTGGGATGTAGCATCGTCTATAGGCAGTTGTGATCCATTGATCTGATAGACCTGATGGAGATGATCCAAACTTTTTTTTAGATCTTAAAAGTGAGGATTGTCTTTGTTTGGAAGGCTGCTAGGCACTATATTGAATGCGAAGACTGCTAGACCTGGTTGCACTAGAGTGCCAAATGGTTAAATCCTCTATTCCAAATATGGGAAATATATTATTGCCCAAGCCAAGATATGGCAGATAAGTACTTTGATGAACCTAATAACCATAAGTGCAAATGAAGTGGCAACTTCTATCAAAAGCTGATGTGTATATCATAATGTAAATATAACTATTATAGTATATATGACCCAAACAAGCTGATACCCAGAAGTCAGCCCATTGACCCACATTGAGACCTGATGTCGTTGAAATCTTGCAAGCTACCGGCGCATGGCTGCGCTTGACGTCCAGGGAATCCAGACACCTGAGCAAAAATGAAACATGGTGGGCTCTGCTCAAGATGGAACTACAGTAAGTTTATGGAAGATCTGTAGCATTTTGAGCCCGAAAGTCAAAGCCTTCCCAAGAATCTGGCGTTTGAGCCCTTCCTCTTCAAGACTTGGTCGGAAATGGTTACACCCAGATCAGAAAAACATCGAAAAACAAAGAAAAATAGACCTGCGGGTCTACTCGGGTATAGCAAGGCAACCGGGGGCGGTTTTCATCGCCGTTCCAGCTTTGATTTCTGACCCCATCCCACCATCCCACCAGTTCCAACGCCATGCAACTGCAGCAAGGCTGGGAAATCCCAAAAGCTGAAGGACCTCCGCGCTTCGATGCTGGCGAGGTCTGTCGCTGGGGGCTTCTAGAAACCCATTTCAGTTATCTAAGAATGGAAGCCATGGAACGTCTGACCATTTCAAGCAGGTTTTCGGAGCCTTGCAACCCGCATGGAAAGCGCCACCTTGATCAACCTCCAAACTTCTGGGGTTGCATCATCCACATGAAGACAGCTACCAATTCTACCAAGGAAGGACACATGTGGGTTCCAGAATCACCGACCAACAAAGAGTTTCAGGAGACCCCTTGAAACAGGTAGCTGAGATCCCAAACTCAGGCCGCTGGCGCCGGATGCGCTTCGGCATGACACTCGCCGGGTGACCGGCCGGGCTGTGTGGCTTACACTAGATGGATTCTTCGGAAGTCTGATGGACAAGTGAAACCAACCACAAGACACTGGCAGCTTCTTTCCGCCTGCGACCCCTTGGTCAATTTTGGGTGTCTCAAATCGCACATCTCAATTCAATGGATCAGATCAGAAGAACATCAAAAAAGCAAAATACATCACAAAAGGGATGAGAAAAAATCATCAAGTACATGATTCTATAATGCATGTGTTTTCAAAAACGTGGTTTGCTAGCTTTCGATTCCGCATTGACTACAAAATGGTGGATTGAGGGAGGTCATCTGAAAAATATCCCGATATTGCTCGTATTGAAACATCCACTTGAGCGAGCAAAGTATTGCAATGAACACAGGTCACAAATGGTCAGAATCAAAGTCACAAAAGTCGTTCCAATCAAGACTCAAGACCTGTCTTGTGAACACCAACATAGCTGAGATTGTTTGATGATTTTTGGGTGTTCATTCCCGCACGTTGTCACCTAGAAGGTCAAACGAACGTACGAGTACATACTCAGGAGCACCTGCAAGTCACGGAGATGCTGGTTGCTGACTACAGCATCTACGGCTTCGGCTGGTCACAAACTCGAGGCCAAATCAAAGAACCAGCTCGCGGGCTTTCGCCTGTCCAGGCTTGCCTGCTGGGTTGTTCTTGTCAGTCTGATTCAGTCTGCAACTGCACCCCACCCCGCCAACACAACACGAGACACGTTCTGGCTCTACTGAAAGCGGCTGAATCTGAGGAAACTGTGAAAAAGTTTGGCGTCGCTTGCCGACGATGTCTCGCTTGCCAACCTGTGAAACGATTCAACTGCTGCACCATGTTGTTCTCGTGTCTGTCTTCGCTCATTGATTTATTGGGTCAAATTCGTAAACATTCGTAAACTATATATGAAGAAGTGAGGGACACAGGTAGCGGGCCAGCATCAGGCAACAGTGGAACCGCAGACTCGGTTATCCCATGTTCTCCTATGCATTTTGGAGACCTAGTTTCTGAGAATCGTCACAAAAAGTGAGGTTGGGCTGCTCTCACACTGCACCACCCTCTTTTCAGCCTCCGCCATGTCTACATGAAAGCACCGCTTAGACGCTTTCAGAACGGGNCACAAAAAGTGAGGTTGGGCTGCTCTCACACTGCACCACCCTCTTTTCAGCCTCCGCCATGTCTACATGAAAGCACCGCTTAGACGCTTTCAGAACGGGGAACAGGACTCTGGCATCTTGGCATCACGTGTTTGAAACTAAACGATTGGGCCCATCTCATCCTTGAACTGGTCAAAGAANTAGACGCTTTCAGAACGGGGAACAGGACTCTGGCATCTTGGCATCACGTGTTTGAAACTAAACGATTGGGCCCATCTCATCCTTGAACTGGTCAAAGAATCAGCCATCACACTGGGTCGTTGCCACACCAGGATGTGCACCACTTGCACTTGTCCCTTGACTTGCACTTGTCTTCGCCTTTGCCGTCGCAGGATGTCCGATAGGAAGCCACTTTCACTTTGGACCGATCTTTCAACATGCAACGAGGTACTGGAGGTCCCTCGTCGGAATCTGCTGTCTTCTTGATCTTGTGGGCAGCATCGTGAGCATCCATCTCGGTTTCATGAACATGAATCTCATGCTCCGGCCGCAAAGCAAACACAGCTGCAATGCAAAGCAACCAGGTCCACATGGCGCGCATAGTGTCAGAGAAATTCGCAAATTGTCTTTGACTTGAAGTTAGAAAAGGCTTGAACCAAAAGCTTGCNAATGCAAAGCAACCAGGTCCACATGGCGCGCATAGTGTCAGAGAAATTCGCAAATTGTCTTTGACTTGAAGTTAGAAAAGGCTTGAACCAAAAGCTTGCGAAGGCAAAGGCACTCCCGATGATGGACCGCAACAAACTGTTGCAATGACTTCTGCACCATGTTGTTCTCGTGTCTGTCTTCGCTCACTGAATCCTTGGGTCAAATCTGAAAACTATATAAAGACGTGAGGGACAAAGGTAGAGGGCCAGCATCAGGCAACAGTGGAACCGCAGACTCGGTTATCCTATGTTATCCTATGCATTCTGGAGACCTAATTTTTGAGAATCATCACAAAAAGGCACAAAAAGTGAGGTTGGGCTGCTCTCACACTGCACCACCCTCTTTTCAGCCTCCGCCATGTCTACATGAAAGCACCGCTTAGACGCTTTCAGAACGGGNAATGCAAAGCAACCAGGTCCACATGGCGCGCATAGTGTCAGAGAAATTCGCAAATTGTCTTTGACTTGAAGTTAGAAAAGGCTTGAACCAAAAGCTTGCAAATGCAAAGGCATTCCCGATGGAAGGTATTCGTTCATGTCGAAGCAAACCCGTGAATCTCTTTGCACAAACATTCAATCATTTCGTGCCAGATTGTATCTTCCTGCATGGCAGCCAGTTTGGAATTCGCATGTGACACCAGCAAATGCCAGAAATGTTTGAGCTGTCAAGATTCTTCCGTGTCACAGGCAACCCATTGACATGTTTGATAGCAGGCAAACCTGATCAGTAAACACCACGATAGAGAAAGGCAAGACTCCTACCTTACCTACCCCACAAAAGAAGGAACGTACTGTACGACATAGGCCCAACACTGAGTTTCAGATACACATTGTTCATCCGACCTTTCAAGAATCCACAGAGCCATGTCTTGGCACACACGTTCAATTGGTAGAAAACCACAAGAATATATATATATATATATACCTAGCCAAACAAAAAACCAAGCCGGGAAGTCCCAACCAAAAACAGCGGCATATCAGGAAGGAGAAAACATGACAAAACCACAAGACAAGTCACGATTAAAAAGCAAAGAGCAAAATAATGTCAAATATGAAACTGCAGTATACAACGTGAATAATTCGACCTACCCCACTCTGTGGCTGCAGGCGTTGGAAGGCGCTTGCAAAACAAAGATTACGGGGTCTCACATGTCGGATATGGGATCAAATGCCTACAAAGAGAGGGAGGCAGAGAAACAACACCTCAAATCTAAACTCTTCCAAAAAAACACAAACTGGCACATACTCACAAACGTCAAACGAAAGCTGTGCAAACAGGCAAGGAGTGGCAAGTAGCTGTCAGCCTTCAGCAACAAACAAAATGACTCCCTGGCAAATTTTGTTGACCTGAATCACGTGTTGTGCTGAGGGACACAGGAGGAAATCATGTCGAGATGAGTATGCTAGCAGCCAAATCTTGTCAGCAAACTCTACGCTAAAGAAACGCAAGACTCCCACCTACCCAACTCAACCCCTCGAAGTCCAAACAACTCTGCAGTTTCTAACTGGATTCATTCTAAGACTGGAAGATGACTTCAACCTTCAAATCCCCTCTCTCTCCCTTCTTCGATAACCCTTTTTTTCAAACTGAGGAGGACCAGCTGCTGAATATCCCAAACTCCACGGAGTGCATGCTGTGCCGAAACTCTCTTATGGGTCAGCTGATGTAGCCCGTGCCGGAAGGCTTCTGATCTGAGAGACAGCTTGGTGGACAGGTTGGAAGCTTTCGCACTTTGGCTCGAAAATGCTGAAATCACAGGAATGGCAAGGATTGCTGCGGAACGTACATGAAGCCTTCTGTGCACCGTGCACCTAGGGGCGCATCCTCTTTCATGCTGATTCGGTTTGATTCAAATATCAATCAGAGGAATAGCAAGGATTCTTGCAGAAAGCGCATGGCACCTTTTGTACTGCACATGGCAGCCACAAGCAATCAAGGGTGCATCCTCCTTCATGCTGTTTTGGTTTGATTTTCGTGGAACCTGCATTGCGCGGAAAGGTGCATGATCAAACGCAGGGCTGCAGGCCAATGCTACTAAGCACATACATTTGGAAACAAAACTATGTAGTAATGTGTAGTTCTTGCAAAGTATAACTCGACAAAAGTTCAAATATGCTTCACCATTTGCATCTGAGGAAACAATGATTAACATGCAGGAGTTCTTGCTGATCGATCGCCTGTCCGAAGCCAAATCTGGAATGAAAAAACAAGCGGGCTTTGGCGGGGCCAGGGTTGCCTCCCTGGTTGTTCGCTTTCCGGTGGGCACTTGCACTGAATCTGGCCCCTGGCAACACATGAAAGAGGTTCTGGCGCTGCTGAAAGCAGCTGAGTCTGAGGAAACTGTGGAAAAGTTCGGTGTCGCTTGCCAAAGATCTCTCGCTAGCCAACTTTTTCCTCCAGGACAGAGAAAAAGGCGCAGTAGCTTTTCCAGACACTATCCAGAGTTGATGGACTATATCGACGCAAGAAGCCTTTGCTGTATGGCCTTTAGCGCCTGGTAGCATGCCCTTGTGGTGCCAAATCTCAATGCACATGTGGAACTTCGCTACAAATCATGGTAATTCCTAGTATCCACCATCCAACTCTTGAATTCCCCATTGCTCAACCCCAGATGGACAAACCGCCTTGCGATGCTTATTGAGGAACGGCCAATATTGACGCCGTCATAAGTTGTCCCCAAACCCATCCGCCAGGGACATGTTTGACATGATCAATGAATTCAATGTGGCGTAGCAGCTCGGTACGCAGGTTTTGCACCGTCTGTGGATTTTTTCCATCTCTAGACGTTGGAACTGCGCAGTCTCTGCGACCTCTCTCATGAGTACCCTCCTCACGGATTTTGAGGCCGTAGGGCACCAATGACATGATACCGAACATACCCTACCTTGGTAGACCCCCCCGTCAACATACCCCGGAATAATTAGCGTCGTGGATGGTCGGTCGTTCTCTCTCCTCTCGGTCTCTCCCTTCCATCCCACTCCACTCGCTTCCGCTCGTGTCGTGAGACGTAAGGGGTAAGGGAGTGACAGAGACAAGACCGAACCCCGCACGGCGAGCAGGACGAGCACCACCTAAGGACTGTTAACGCCTGGTCTGGATAACACTCGTATTTTCAATAGTCTTACCGCTGCAGCTGGGACTAGATTTCATGGCCATTCAGTCTCACCTCCAAGCCTAGGATTCTAACCACCTGTCTAAGCTTCCTCGGGTCGTCTTTACACTTCCCTTCGGCTTACCAGATGACGGTTAATTGGCTACCCTCGACCCTGGTTTTCTGTTTATTATTCTGACCGTCGGCAGTTCCACGGAATATTTTTTGAACTAAAATTCATTCCGGAATAATTTTGACATGTGAGCCTTCGGAAATTATTCCGCAAGCAGCCTTTCGGAAATTATTCCGCAAAACTCATCAGTTCTTTAGCTACGCAAACAAGGAATTTGCAAATTTGCCTGGAACCATGGGGGTTGGCATATGCTGGTGAGTGCTCGTGTATCTGCAAACCATCTGTTTTCAATCATTTTGCTAGCATCCTTCGGAAAGTCATCCTCAAAATTTGAGGATACTGTTTACTTCTGGCGGATGAACCACAAGGAAAGCAACTTGAAGCAGTCATCCCAAAGGAGGTGGACAGCATGAAATTATTCCAAAAGAGACCCCCCGGGGTCTATTCAGAAAGAAATTATTCCACGACAGAGGGGGACCGGTACCCCGGTGCGTNGGTGGACAGCATGAAATTATTCCAAAAGAGACCCCCCGGGGTCTATTCAGAAAGAAATTATTCCACGACAGAGGGGGACCGGTACCCCGGTGCGTGCTCTAAAATTATTCCACCGAATTTATTCCACCAAAATTATTCCATGAACCCACATCTAAACTGGAATAATTACTTAAGGGAGGGTATATGATACCGATACCTTCACACCTTGCTGCCGGAAATACGTGGCCCAGCAAGTGAATCCCCTTTGATCAAATTGCCAAAGCACCAGGCCATAGAATTGGGGAAGGATAGATTCAATGTGGCGTAGCAGCTCGGTACGCAGGTTTTGCACCGTCTGTGGATTTTTTCCATCTCTAGACGTTGGAACTGCGCAGTCTCTGCGACCTCTCTNAATGTGGCGTAGCAGCTCGGTACGCAGGTTTTGCACCGTCTGTGGATTTTTTCCATCTCTAGACGTTGGAACTGCGCAGTCTCTGCGACCTCTCTGGGGCCCTCCAAACAATCACCACAATCCAAAGCTTCGGTTCGAGTCAGTGAGTACCCATGAGTACCCTCCTCACAGATTTTGAGGCCGTAGGGCACCAATGACATGATACACTTTTGGAAACACGATATGGCACTGTCGACCTTGGATAGTTTTCAACTGTCTCAATTGAGGCTGCTTTGAGACATCTTCCTTTGGCTGAAAAAGGTGCCTGATCTAAACCCCACTGATCTAGACCCCAAAACGAGATCAGTGAAAGAGTATAGACTTTTGGCGAACAGGGTCCTGGGCTGACTTTGGCTGGATCTCAATCTAAATTTGGCTCGGTTGCAAGCTCAAATGCGGAAAGACTCGCGTGGCGGGGTTTTGGGGTTTTGGGGACATGTTGCAGCATTGGTGCTTTGGGGGGAAAAGACCTTGGAATGGGGCCGGTCTAATGTCAACTAATCCTTCAACCCGGAGACATTGAGCACGTTTGTGACCAAGTTGTTGAAAATGTCTTAACCATGCGAAAAACTTGGGCCGAATTTGGCTGAATCTCCTCAGTTATGGAAGAACTCCGTCAAAAAACGCTACAGTTTGTATCACATTTCTGCTTCTTGCAACCCTTTTCCGCCCAAGTCAAAGCTATGAATTGANNNTCAGCTACAGGGACTCCCTGTCCCACAATGTGACACGAACGCATTGCACGCTGTTCTCCTCCGAAGCGGCTTGCAGAGCTGCCGCCTTGCAGACTCAAGCCAAGGGCCTGGTAGCCCAAAGTGGCCCGAAATACAAACAAACAGGTTATCATTTTCCCATCAATTTCCACATTGCAATTTCGTAAATCTTCGAAAGCTCCCGCAGCTAGGCCACATACCTGGATCTTCAATTCGATTTTTTTTCTGCTCACAGCAGTTTTTGCTTGGATTTACGCTCGTTCTGACTTTTCATGCTCACTTGAACTAGAAAACGCGCATTTGTGTCTGGACAGACGCATATTTACGTTTTTTTCCCGGGTATTTACGCTAATTTCCCGCGAGAATACGCTCGCAATTTTGGTTTCAAAATGCACAAAATGCAAACTGCTCAAAGTGGTGCAATTACGCTCATTTGGAGAAAAACCGCTCAAAAAGCAGATATCTTTCACATGAGCATTTATGTGTGTTTTTTCGAGATGCAGGTGTGTCACATACACTATCCAACTATGCAGGGAGTGGCAACAGCTCAGGCTTGCACAGTGGCTGGAAATTCGAGGCGGTCATGGTGCAAGATCTTGCACCAAATGCTACTTGAACCACTAAATTTACACATGGTTTAAGCAGTCGGTGTCGAAAACTGAGATGGTACCGCTGATATATGTGAAGAGCCGGAAACTCAAAAAGGCTCTCTTGCAGGCTGTCTAGCTGCTGACTCCCAAACTTCAGCGGTGTTCAAAAGCTCCTTCTAAATCAAGTGGGAATGAGTCCGGTGAGAAACCTTCGAGAAATTCTTCCGCGACCACAGCCGGAAGGTGGCTCCCAGGCAATCCCGCGACATGAGTGTGCGCAAGCTTGCTAGATGTTTCTTTGTTTGGATTAAGTCTATTTGCTTACGCTGCGCAAGCGCAAGGCATCATGTCGGTTCAACAGACAACCTGCACGTGTTCCCACTTCGGCAATTCTGTTAGGGTCAAAAAATCACGGCTGATTTCATCAGAACATGTGGGGCTGGTTTGGGGAAAAAATTCATCTGCAAGATTGCGCAATCACGCACAAGAGCTGCAAAAGCAAACCTTGGCAGCCTTCCCACGCTTTTGTGTGAAATTTCCTGGAGCTACCAAATTGTCACTGAAGCATCACCTGACCTGTCGCACTCAACAACTACCTCCCTTGATGCAGGTGTTCAAATCCAGAACTAAATTGCAATTCAATGATGTGGCAGTNGTCACTGAAGCATCACCTGACCTGTCGCACTCAACAACTACCTCCCTTGATGCAGGTGTTCAAATCCAGAACTAAATTGCAATTCAATGATGTGGCAGTGGATCAATCACCACACCTTCGGCTCGGATTCCCTTTGTTGGCTGGTGCAGTTCAACCCAGCTAAAGCTAGACTGCTCTAGTCCCNCAATGATGTGGCAGTGGATCAATCACCACACCTTCGGCTCGGATTCCCTTTGTTGGCTGGTGCAGTTCAACCCAGCTAAAGCTAGACTGCTCTAGTCCCGATCGCTTGTGTGAACAAGGAGGTGTCTTGGGGTATATGCGAAGCGCATAGGGCCAGGGTTGCACATGTATATTGCTTCGTGCGTCCACTGGACACGGGCTGGTTGAGGATCCTTTCTCTGTCAGCTGTTTCTCTCATTTTTCATCTGTGCCAACATGACTACTTTGATGCCCTGCAAATCGGGCATGAGAAAACACTGTGCGAAATTGCTCGCTTCTGAAGCCAGTTNGATGCCCTGCAAATCGGGCATGAGAAAACACTGTGCGAAATTGCTCGCTTCTGAAGCCAGTTGAACCACATCCATTCACATGTTTGGCACATGTTGAAAACTGACAGAATGGTGGCTACAGCTGACACATTGAAAGATCGGCACCATCACCCAACCCTGTTGCAGACCATCTTTCCCGTGCAGTACTTGTCACCGACTTGGACTGCCAGAGCTGCACTGCCCACTGTCCAGAAGAATTGAGACATGTCTTGGGGTCAATCCCAAGAATTCCAAATCACAAGGGAATGTGTTGCAGCCAATCTTACCGGGCGGCCGACCCAAAAAACACCGGCCTTATCCATTCTTATCGCTTAAAGGAAAATTGGATTGGAAGGGCCACTGTTGCTCTTGTTGTGCAGGTGTTCAAGAATCATTTGGCCCCCTCATTGAGCAACTAAACCTACAACAATAGAATCGTTTGCAACCTGTTTGCTGGATGTAGCGCACAGGGCGCACTGGGGGCTAAAAGGCATCAGGCACATCAAAAAAGATGATGGCCTACGGGGACGCGGTTCTGGTGGGAACGCGGGATGGATGGGTTTTTGTTTCGCGGAAGCGCTTATAGAAGCTGCATGGGTTCTTAGAAGGGCTTTGCTTCTTAGAAGCAGCCTCTTAGAAGGCGAGGCCTTCTTAGAAGATAAGTTTTCTCTTCGGTTTAAAATACGTGTTTGGTTTCTTCGAACTCCTCTGCTTCTAAGAGTCACTGTTCGCAATTTGGGGATTGGATCTGTAGGGTTTAGATCCGATACCTTTCAAGTCTCAAAAGTTCCCAGGAGTTAATGTCTACTTGTGGTATCACNTCACTGTTCGCAATTTGGGGATTGGATCTGTAGGGTTTAGATCCGATACCTTTCAAGTCTCAAAAGTTCCCAGGAGTTAATGTCTACTTGTGGTATCACCAATAGGCAGTAATAAAACAAGCATTGATCCTCAGA
>BGPT01001714.1:129000-140591 GCA_003297045.1 Symbiodinium sp. clade C Y103 | reverse complement strand
TCGTAATTTTAAGTAGCAAAAAACATATTTATCACGATTTGTCACGATTTTGAACTACATAGGGCCAAGATCAACTTGCATACGCATCTTCCAAAAAAAAGATGCCTGCGTTGTTTCCTCGGTTTCCGACAAAATCCCATGGATTTCCGACAGGTTCCGACAAATGTCACTCCAAATCAGGCGTTTATGGAGGCGTAGCCGTATTTTGACTACATTGCTATTCTTGATCTATATATGCCTACATGGATCCTCAGGGATTGGATCATATCTGTGATGGTCACTCATCCAGGTGCGCTGAAGCTGTGGAAATCAGGTGAATGTGCCACATTGCCAACTTGCAATTCATTGCTTGCAAAGATTTCCAAAGTNTCCAGGTGCGCTGAAGCTGTGGAAATCAGGTGAATGTGCCACATTGCCAACTTGCAATTCATTGCTTGCAAAGATTTCCAAAGTATTGGTTTTCGTTTCCGTGTTTGATGCCATGGTGTTGACCTTCTTTGCTTTGATATTTGGCCGCGCTTTGCTCTTTCATTTTGGCACGCATGAGGCTGCCAGTCTACAAGCCCTCTTGTAGTCAAACCTGGCAATGCTGCCATGCATCTATATATATCTGTCTGATGACCTTCATCTCTTTCTTAACTTGGCTCAGGGCGGGCGGATCTTAGCTACATTTATGTTCAACTACGACTGCTCCTCGCAANTATATATATCTGTCTGATGACCTTCATCTCTTTCTTAACTTGGCTCAGGGCGGGCGGATCTTAGCTACATTTATGTTCAACTACGACTGCTCCTCGCAAGGGGTTTATCATATGGTTTATCGCTTGCGGGGCGCAGAACCGTGCGAAAACCATCAGAAACTAAGTTCCTTCCNCGACTGCTCCTCGCAAGGGGTTTATCATATGGTTTATCGCTTGCGGGGCGCAGAACCGTGCGAAAACCATCAGAAACTAAGTTCCTTCCTGACACTCCATGAGCTCACCTTTCTGTTTCCAAAATGAAGCCTCAGTGATTGCTTGTTCTCATGTGTCCCAGCCGCAGAATCCCGTCGCATCTCCTGCATCAAGGCCGGCGAGGCCCAATACATGGCCAGGCCTGGCCTGCGTGGCAGGCCTGCTCATCATCGGAACCTAGCGGCACATGCATNCGCATCTCCTGCATCAAGGCCGGCGAGGCCCAATACATGGCCAGGCCTGGCCTGCGTGGCAGGCCTGCTCATCATCGGAACCTAGCGGCACATGCATCTAATCACTTCGTCATTGGACAAATGATGTGACACATGGGCAACTTGATCTTATGTTTTGCCCGAAAATCCACGTTCGTTCTGGACGCGAGGCAGAGTTACCTTCTGTCAAACGTGGGTCCTACATGCGGCTGCAAAAAAAAATTGCAGCCTCGTTGGTGATGGAAAATGGCCACCTGCATTAGACCTAAACAAAGCCAACATATCCGAGCGAATGCAACACAGTGCCGAGTCATCGAAGTTAACACAAGCAGCTACGAACTGGGGGTGAATNGACCTAAACAAAGCCAACATATCCGAGCGAATGCAACACAGTGCCGAGTCATCGAAGTTAACACAAGCAGCTACGAACTGGGGGTGAATGTTCGCAGGAGGGGAGGGAGCAATGCAAAACCCATAGTATCACCTATCTCCAGTTCAAATTTGTCGCAGCAGATTCAAGACAAGCCAACATCACAGTCGGGCAGAAGATATTTCTCGTCTGGCACGCTATGCCACACCGTACATAGGGGATGACAACTGTTGCTTTTGAAAGCGGAACTAAAGCAAACACGATTCTGCCACCGTCCTGGCCATTGCTGTCCCTTGAAACTCAACAAAAGTCTCGACTCATCGGGTGCAACAGGGTCGAGTCACACAGAACGATGGCCGTAGCAGAATGCCCCCATAACCCCGCTACACCTAAGAATTTCAAGTTTCAAGGTCTTCAAAGCACGGTGTTTGGTTGAAGCGGGGCGTGGAATTTNCCATAACCCCGCTACACCTAAGAATTTCAAGTTTCAAGGTCTTCAAAGCACGGTGTTTGGTTGAAGCGGGGCGTGGAATTTAAGCACGAGGCAATTCTCTTGCAATCACTGTTGGTCAGCGAAACGTCTGGAAAGGATCGAGATGGAATTTGTCTTGGAATCGGTTTCTTATACATGTCGACTTGCAAACTCGCTGCAGTGACGCATTGGCCAATGCTGAGCAGATATGCTTCGAGTTCTGCGGACTGGCATTTGCTCACACAGGGAATCTCACGGAATGCGCCATCGACCAGCACCTCCTCCCAGAACAATGCGGGGAGGAGATCGCTGCGCTTGATTTGCAATCTCTGCGNATCGACCAGCACCTCCTCCCAGAACAATGCGGGGAGGAGATCGCTGCGCTTGATTTGCAATCTCTGCGTCAGCATTTCAGCTGCTAGTGGTTCAGCTGCCAGTGGTAGGATATGTGTTCAACCACCGGATCTCTAGGCTCTACATTCATCTTTGAACAAAGACACTGATGTCGTTTCGTCTACATCAAAAACGTCTCACTTCTCGAACCAAAACCTGCAGAACAGAAAGAATGAACGTTGACATAGCACTCATGATCTGCTGATCCAATGGGATGTGAGCCGGTTGTTACATGTTAAAATTCGGGGTGTCTGAGGGATATACCCCGTTATTCCATTTCATATAGGTTATATAAAAGATCCGGCTAGCAACTAAAACGCACATCCAAGAATGGGTCAAACAAGGCTGCTGGTCTCATCGGAAACGCCCGCAAAAGTCATTTGTGGTGATTTTGTCTCCAGCTCTACAGAAAACAAGACTGAGCAACAGTGTGGCCCGCAAGGAAAGCAGGAGAAACACATCGAGGACAAATTAAATTCAAAAGTCAATATTTTGTCTCCAAGGGTTCATTGCGAAAAATTATCCTGGCAAGAGACCCCAAAACAGTGTGGGGGTGTGAGGATAATGTATGATGATGTGTGAGAATGATGATGATGATGATGATGATGATGATGATGATGATGATGATGATGATGATGATGATGATGATGGTGATGATGATGATGATGATGATGAGGAGGAGGGGGAGGAGGAGGATGAGGATGACAATGCGGAAGATGAGGTGGAGGATGGTAGTGATGTCCTGGCAAAATCTACGTACAAGGTCACTTTTAGAGGTCTTTTGGCAAGATCTCTTTATGAGATCTCTGTAGAAGCTCTCTATAGCAGCTCTCTCGGCAAGATCTATGTGCCTCTTGGGAACATCTCTTTACAAGATCTCTTTAAGAGGTCTCTTGGCAAGATCTCTGTATGAGATCTCTGTAAGAGGTCGCTTGGGAAGATCTATGCAAGAGACCTCTTAGCAAGATCTCTGCAATAGAGATCTATGCAATGTCTCTGTACAAGATCTCCACAAGAGGTGTCTTGGCAAGACCTCTGTACAGGATCTCTGTAGGAGCTCTCTTGGCAAGATCTCTTGATGAGATCTCTGTAGAATCTCTCTATAGTAGCTCTCTTGGCAAGATCTATGCAAGGGACTTCTTGGCAAGATCTCTGTAGAAGATCTCTATAGCAGCTCTTTGGGCAAGATCTCTGCACAAGCTCTCTGTAAGAGGTCTCTTGGCAAGATCTCTGTATGAGATCTCTGTGAGAGGTCTCTTGGGAAGATCTACGCAAGAGACCTCTTGGCAAGATCTCTGCAACAGAAATCTATGCAGTGTCTCTGTACACGATCTCCAAAAGGTCTCTTGGCGCGATCTCTTGATGAGATCTCTGTAGAAGCTCTCTATAGCAGCTCTCTCGGCAAGATCTATGCAAGGGACTTCTTGGCAAGATCTCTGTAGAAGATCTCTATAAGAGGTCTCTTGGCAAGATCTCATGTCGAGGGGAGCATGCTAGCAGCCAAACCTTGTCAGCAAACTCTATGCTAAAGAAACGCAAGACTCCCACCTACCCAACTCAACTCTTGAATTCCNGTCGAGGGGAGCATGCTAGCAGCCAAACCTTGTCAGCAAACTCTATGCTAAAGAAACGCAAGACTCCCACCTACCCAACTCAACTCTTGAATTCCCAACGACAACTCTGCAGTTTCTAAGTGGATTCCAAGACCTGAAGATGGCTTCTTTCCCTCCTCAAACAACCCTTTTTTCAAACTGAGGCGCACAAGTTGCCAAATATCCCAAGCTGCACTGGGCGAACAATGCAGCGCTGAAATGCTCTCATGGGTCAGCTGATGCGGCCCGTGTCCGAAGGCTTCTGATCTGACAGGCAGCTTAGTGGAAGTCTCGGAATCGTTCGCGCTTTGGCGGATATCGAAAATGCGGATAATAGGAATGGCAAGGATTGCTGCGCAACGCGCATGACGCCTTCTGTGCACTGCGCAGTTCGAGGTGCATCTTCTTTCATGCTGATTTGGTTTGATTTCAATGGAACTCAGCGGAATGGCAAGAATTCTTGTGGAACGCGCATGGCACCTTTTGTACTGCACATGGCAGCCACGAGCAATCAAGGGCGCATCCTCCTTCATGCTGTGTTGGTTTGATTTTGATGGACCTGCATTGCGGGGCAAGGTGAATGATCAAACGCAGGGCTGAAGGCCAGTGCTGCTAAGCAAATATATACATTTTTTAACAAGACTATGTATTTCTTGAAAGATATAAACTCATATAAACTCAACAAGAGTTCAAATATGTCGCACCAATTGCGTCTTTCGAGAAAGAACGCGACATGAAAATATGCAAGAGCACTTGTAATTCTTGGAAACGCTCACTGCTGACTACATCATCTACAGCTCCTGCAGGTCACCTGTCCGATGCCAAATCTGGAGTGAACAAACAAGCGCGCTTTGGCAGGGCCAGGGTTGCCTCCCTGGTTGTTCGCTTTCCGATGGGCACTTGCACTTAATCTGGCCCCTGGAAACACAACATGAAAAAGCTTTTGGCTCTGCTGAAAGCGGCTGCATCTGAAGAAACTGTAAAAAGTTCAGTGTCGCTTGCGGAAGATCTCTGGCTTGCTAACTTTTTCCTCCATGACAGACAAAAAGGTGCGCTAGCCGCTAGCTTTTCCAGACACTATCCAAAGCTGGCGCAGCCGGTCAGTGAATCATTCAGGACACCCCTGCCTGGATCCTTGAACGATCACTTTAATTTAAAACAGCTATGTTGAACGACCATCTGATGAAAACACCACCCTTCGAACCCCTGGGATAAGGTGAGAATTTGAGACCCTGTTCGAACACTCACTGTTCGCAATTTGGGGATTGGATCTGTAGGGTTTAGATCCAATACCTTTCAAATCTTAAAAAAATTCCAAAAGTTCATGTCTACTTGTGGTATCACCAAGAGGCAGGTAATAAAACAAGTATTGATCCTCAGAAGCTTCGGGCATGAGCGTTCTATTTCTGTCAANGTTCATGTCTACTTGTGGTATCACCAAGAGGCAGGTAATAAAACAAGTATTGATCCTCAGAAGCTTCGGGCATGAGCGTTCTATTTCTGTCAAAACAAAGATGATGGCGCGGAATAGGCCGCTAATTGAAATGATGCCAGCCGATCTAATGACAGGAGATCCCCCCATGTCAGTTGAAATTGACGACTGGCAGCAGGCATGACCTCGGCGCAACTGAAACTGACCTTCAGCCCATGCAACGACATGCTACGATAGACGCCGGTAACAGCACTGCCAAGTAACGACAACTTTCGCACCTGTAAATGCAAGCACATCACCCCTTTACAAACTTGTTGGCCCATTTTGAGACACTTTGAGACACTNCTTTCGCACCTGTAAATGCAAGCACATCACCCCTTTACAAACTTGTTGGCCCATTTTGAGACACTTTGAGACACTTTGAGACGTTTTGAGCAGTTTTGAGACATTTTGAGCAAATTTGAAAAAAATTGAGCAGCTTTGAGGCATTTTGAGCAGTTTTGAGCAATTTTTTCGGGCCAGCGTGGGTCATTTCCAGCAATTTTGAACAACTTTTTTCGGGCAAGTTTGGGCCATGTCGAGCAATTCTGAACAACTTTTGGCAACACGATATGGCACTGTCGACCTGGGATAGTTTTCAAAATGTCTCAATTGAGGCTGCTTTGAGACATCTTACTTTGGCTGAAAAAGGTGCTTGATCTAAACCCCACTGATCTAGACCCCAAAACGGGATCAGTGAAACACTGTTCGAACATGTTTTCGAAACAAGCCAGTCCAAAACATCAAATGGCAAGAATACATAGCTGGCAAGCAATTTTTGCACGGTCTGTGGGAGGTCTCCCTCTCTAGACCTTGGAATTGCGCGGTCTGTGCCACCCAGTCTCAAGCTTCTCTTTGCTGGGGGCCCTGAAATCGCAAGATGGATCACGCTTGGAGTCAATTAAGTATCCAACTCTTTGGCTCCGGACTTTGAAGCCAGATGTAGGGCACCAATGACATGATGATACAGATACATCGTCCAGTTGCGCGAAATATGGGACAAAGCCTATCACTCTTTCAGCTGGAAACAAGTAGCTGATGGCAAGAATACATAGCTGGAACGCGATTTTCGCACGGTCTGTAGGAGTTTCCCTCTCTAGACCTTGGAATTGCGCGGTCTTGGAGTCAATTAAGTATCCAACTCCTTGGCTCAGGACTTTCAAGCCAGATGTAGGGCACCAGCACCAATGCGCAAAATATGGAACAAAGCCTATCACCCTTTCAGCTGGAAACAAGTACAATTCCTCAACTTTCACTCACCTGTCTGCAGCAGAATCAACTGTCGCAGCATGCCCATCGAAATGCTGAATGTTTCGAGACCCAGTCAGCAAAGTGTGATGCCAAAGGATGATAAAACGAAAGGTTCCTTGAGGATATTAAATTTTGTGGGCATGATCCATGCCGTTCAATGGGAATTACACATCGTTTTAGTAATACTTCCATAGCCTGCTTGCAAGAAAGCACCGCTGGCGGAATTTGGTTTCCCTCGATAATTTTTTTGGAGCGGAAGCACTTTTTGGGTACAACGGCGGAAAAATCTGCCTAACCTCCGCTTCGGCATTTGTTTCTGCCTCCGGGCGCTTGTAAGTATGGTGATGATGTCCCTGGCAGGGATTGAGCCATGGCAAAACTGTTTCCAAAAATCCAGGTGGGTGGATTGTCAGCTGCTTTAACTGTGAAGTTTCACGTGATTGGCGACTCCAGCCCCTGCCAATACCTTCCTAAAGCAAGAGGGACTTCAGCTAGCAGAAGCTAGCTTTAGTGATTTGTGCATCAGTGCACTATCATCTCAACAAACAGCTGAGGGGTGTTCACAACATTTCACACACTACCCAACTATCCGGACAAGCCAGGAGGTCTGAATGCACATTCCCGATCACCCTGCCGCACTGCGCCTCTCTGCTCTGCTTTGGACAGGCACAGCTTGAATTGGAGACACTCAGGCATCGTGCAGACCATAGCAGTGAGCTGGCTTGTGATTGCTGGCCCAATGATGCAATCACGAAAGGCTTTGTGACCCACTTGCAGCGGTCCTTCCGCAAAAGCATGACAGGTGCTGGCTGAATATATTACGACCAAAAACGTTCAAACGATTTAATGGCTGGAGAGGCAATCTGAAACAAGTCAGCAGCTCGCAGGCTCACAGCTAACAAGTCTCACTGGAAAAATGACCTGTGAGCCCGTCTTGACAGCGTTTTCATGGTCTAATTAGAATCTAATGAGAACGTTCAACCTCACTTTATCCCATCAGATGATGACTGTGGCATCTGCTGGCAGTTAAATTGACTTTTCTCATTCCAGCTTCTCGCTGCGGCTGTCAATTGAAACAGGGCGCCTCGGCAAAGCCGGCCGGAAACGGTCATCCCACTCTCGACAGACGCATGAGCTGGTGGAAGGAAGCACTGGTTGAAGCTGTTGGCAAAAAATGGAGAATGGGCAGCTGAAGATTTGCTTCAACTTTCACCACAATTTGCTACTATAGATGTCGTTGAGAGCTTACTAACCGCCCCAAAAATGTTTTGCAGCCACGCAATGATGTCAACTCCGCTTGCTGTCAGTCAAACCACGGATGCAAGAGAAGAAACCCGACAGCTTCGAGAAGACAACGTCCGAAGCCAGCTGCGGCTATTCTTCAGATTCTTGGATACACATGCGTGGATTTGCAACGCTATCCAGTTTCCATGGCTTGGAAACCGTAGAGTTGGTTCCCGCAAGCGGGGCGTGGGGTAATCTTTGTGGCAAAGCTGCAGGTGCGAGATTGGGCAATCGCACGCAATAGCTTCACTACAGGCCCAAGGCAGGGCCGACCAAAATGCGGAAAACAATCTTGAACAGGCAGCAAATCTCTCAATATAGTAGTTTTCTGAACTTGTGGTGTTTTTGTTGGCCCTGCTCAGCGCCGGGTGCACGAAAGCTAATTTTCGTACGAGTCTGAATGATTTGTGCGCTCGCAATACCTTGAAGACCTGGAGGGATTTGAGCCCATAACCATCTGCTGCTCCAGGAGCTTGGCAAGGGTGAGTTCACGTGAAATGATATCTGTGCCACCCAGTCTCAAGCTTCTCTTCTTGGAGTCAATTAAGTATCCAACTCCTTGGCTCAGGACTTTCAAGCCAGATGTAGGGCACCAGCACCAATGCGCAAAATATGGAACAAAGCCTATCACTGATAGCCTATCACCCTTTCAGCTGGAAACAAGTAGCTGCTGGTCTGCAACGCGACTCATTCGTCTCCAGCCAAAAATTGTAGGTCAATCTAAAAACATGTGAATGCACTCAGACCATCATTTAATGGCCTTAAAGTTTGTGGGTATTGACATGAGATCACTGCTCCTCTTCCTGCCGGCCAGCTTGGTGCCTCTACGGATCGCAACTTCATCTGCTTGGAGGGCAATGCATCTCCCAAAACAATGAAAAGATGTCCAGGAAAATGGCAAGGGCTGAATCTCCTTAGCATTTTATGTTATATAAAGAAATCTAGGACCACTCTTTCAACTGGAAACAAGTACAGTAGCTCCTGGTCTGCAAACCCCCGTTCTTCTCCAGCCAAAAATTGCGGGTCAATCTTGAAAAAAAAAGTGAATGCACTCACACGACTCAGACCATTATTTCATGTGCTGAGGAATTTGTGGGTATTGACATGAGATCGCCGCTGCTCTTCCCGTCCGCCTGCAGCTTGATGCCTCTGCGGCTCGCAACTGCACCAAAGCTGCCTGGTGGAAAGACCCAGCAACTTACGTTGGATCAAGGCGCAGGTGGATCTTCGGAAGCTGCAGGGAAGTTAGCTGCACCAACTGTCGATGTCTGACTATGAAGCCGTTCTGTCCTATGACAAATCCAATGGACCCAAAGCATGTAAAGACGGTTTTCGCACGCTGCAGCACTTCAAACACAATTGCAGCTGCTCTCCCTGCTCAGCTCTGGCACCAACACTAGCAGCTCAAAGTCACAAGTGAATGCACTCTGCTCAAACTTGCACAGCAGCTGGTTGTCAATCCTTGCACAGTCGGGTGGTTCGTTCATTCTACACGTCGGCCTGGAAAGGCTTGAGGCTCAAGGCATCTGTTTCCACTGGCTGGGCACTCACATTATTTCGTGTCCTGAAGGTTTTGTTGGTATTGACATGAGATCGCTGCTCCTCTTCCCGCCGGCATCAAGGTGAAGGTGCAGGTGGCAGGTCTTCGACAGCACCGAGGTTATTGCACCAACTGTCGATGTCTGACTATGAAGCCCTTCTGTCCTAGGGAAAAATCCAACCAACGGAGTGGCCCGGTTCAAATTGTGAAGCGGACACCTTGTGACCTATTGTCCCAGCAACATCCAGGATGAAATTTCGGGGGAGGGGTTGGAGCCCAGTTTTCTACGTATAAATTAGCTGGGGCCAACATGGATTCTTACAAAAAGATGGTGCCCAACAAAAACCCCCAAAAAAAATTACACCTTATAAAAAGGGGGGGTCAAAAACAACGATTTATATAAAACGTGCGCCCAACCCCTCTTCTGACTTTTGGGGTCCCCTTTCCCAACCCTGGGCNGTCAAAAACAACGATTTATATAAAACGTGCGCCCAACCCCTCTTCTGACTTTTGGGGTCCCCTTTCCCAACCCTGGGCCAGCATTTTGTAGAGAAAACCTTCGGCCGGTGAACAAAATGCCTCTGTTTTTTCCCAAGACCCGCTTTGAAAACACGACCAACCCAAGGCTCTACAAAAAGGCATTCCCAGGTCGAACTGCTAGAAAATACATGCCTGCATTCCAAAAGAAATGAACTACCTCAGTCTAGTTCCATCTAAGACATTTTGCGCTTCCATTTTGGGACCGTTCAATTTTTAAGATATATGTTTAAGACATTTTGCAATCAGAAGCTTTTACAAAATGGTGGAACCATTCAATTTTAAAGACATTTTGCGCTTCCATTTTGGGACCGTTCAGTTTTTAATGTCAAGTGAGGGTCTCATAAATATTATGTCAAGTGAGGGTCTCATCAATTTTATGTCAGTGTTGTCATTGCTTGTTGTTGCTGGGAATGGACTTTNTAATGTCAAGTGAGGGTCTCATAAATATTATGTCAAGTGAGGGTCTCATCAATTTTATGTCAGTGTTGTCATTGCTTGTTGTTGCTGGGAATGGACTTTGATAAATAAATAAACCCGTTTGAAAGATTCATATCAAAAATGAAAAGGTCACCCCGGAAACCTACAAGGGGTTGAATTCGAAGGGTGATTTTTTCTAATTAAACTTCGTAGTTAAAATTATCATTCTGTGCATTTTTGATCATTTTTGGGGGGTCATCGGGATCAACTGCATTTTGCTGGGGTTACAACCTTCTCATCGAACAACCAAGGGCTCTACAAAAAGGTATTCTCAGGTTGAATTCCTAGAAAAATACATCCCTGCATTCCAAAAGAAATGAACTACCCCAGTCTAGTTCCATCTAAAAGCTAGCACAACCAAGAAGAATTTTNGTTGAATTCCTAGAAAAATACATCCCTGCATTCCAAAAGAAATGAACTACCCCAGTCTAGTTCCATCTAAAAGCTAGCACAACCAAGAAGAATTTTAACATTCCACTCCAGCCGGATGCAATAAAGGGTCTCCAAATTAATAAGGGTTCCAAACTCAATTTTTTGACCCTGTTTTTTTTAATCCCCAAAAAAAGCCCAGGGTCAAAAATTTGTGTTTTAAGAGGTGATTTAAAGCTTTGGCCAACTTGGTCCCACTTACCACACCAATACCCCTATGGAAAACTGTTAGCAGATGTTAGCAGTTTTTTTTTTAATGGTGATTGCTACTTATCCCCAAGTCATGAACCAACTACTTCTCGCACGATTCTATGGTTTTGAAGGGTTTTGGTCCTATTCCCCGAAGCCCCGGTATGATCCCATTGATTGGGGGGGTCGCCATTCCTTGGGATGAATAGTCCTCCNNNNTTCGCACGGTCTTGATACCAAAGCGGACTGGCTTAACACAATAGGAAAAATGAACAAAAATCATTCAAATCCGATCAAATCTCTGTTCAGTTTGGGTGAATACAAAGCAATCAACATGGCAAATTTTGGAATACCTGCTCTGCTGTGCTATGGATGTTCGGCTGTATTTAGCACCTACCAATTTTGTCCTCCATGGAAT
>BGPT01001714.1:117886-128774 GCA_003297045.1 Symbiodinium sp. clade C Y103 | reverse complement strand
AAAATGCCTGGGTCCAAGCCCTTTTTTCTTATAAAAACATATGGTTTTCAGGCTTTATAAGGGACCCAAGCCCTATCTTTTTATAAGGGAAATTCCAACAGGGATTTTTTTGGTCGTTCAACTTAAAGCGGGAATCCAGGACTACAAAATGATGATTTGTCTTTTTTACATGTTTATCATCATGATATATTTGTTTCACCAATCTAGATTGAGATGGACACTGAAAACAATTCATTCCAATTCCAAGAGCGAAATCTGTTTCCAAATTCCATTGGGTATCATGGGGCCGGGGTTTGATACTGCAGGGCACTACCATTCGTCTCTTGAACCAAGTTTTTTTAAAACGGTCCCTTGTGTATACTACAAAATGGGCTGCATGCCCCCAGTGTCTACAAAATGGTCACGCATTGGCAGTGTGTTCATGTACTGGTCATGTATTGGCAGCGAGTTCAATTACAGGTTACGCATTGGCAGCGTGTTCATATACTGGTTACGTATTATTGGCAGATCCCCCTTTGAATTACGTGTCCAACCTGGGTACCCCCATTTTATAGATATCAAATTTAAAATGATATAAATCGGTTTTGGGAGGGGGCCCAGGGTCTATAGAATGGGGGTCCCAAGAAAATTTGAAGGGGCGNCATTTTATAGATATCAAATTTAAAATGATATAAATCGGTTTTGGGAGGGGGCCCAGGGTCTATAGAATGGGGGTCCCAAGAAAATTTGAAGGGGCGCAAAGTCTATAGAATGTGGCCCGCGGGTTCCTCACGTAAGTGTCTCATTTGCGCTTCCATTTTGGGACCGTTCAACTTTTAAAACATTTTGCGCTTCCGTTTTGGGACCGTTCAATTTTAAAAACATGTTGCGCTTCCATTTTGGGACCCTTCCATGTTTTAATACATTTTGCGCTTCCATTTTGGGACCGTTCAATTTTTGAGACATTTTGTGCTTCCATGTTGGGACCGTTCAATTTTTAAGACATTTTGCGCTTCCGTTTTNCATTTTGCGCTTCCATTTTGGGACCGTTCAATTTTTGAGACATTTTGTGCTTCCATGTTGGGACCGTTCAATTTTTAAGACATTTTGCGCTTCCGTTTTGGGACCGGTCAATTGTTAAGACATTTTGCGCTTCCATTTTGGGNTTTGTGCTTCCATGTTGGGACCGTTCAATTTTTAAGACATTTTGCGCTTCCGTTTTGGGACCGGTCAATTGTTAAGACATTTTGCGCTTCCATTTTGGGACCCGTCAATTTTTAAGACATATTGTGCTTCCATTTTGGGACCGTTCAATTTTTGAGACATTTTGTGCTTCCATTTCGGGACCGTTCAATTTTTAAGACATTTTGCGCTTCCATTTTGGGACCGTTCAATTTTTAAGACATTTTGCGCTTCCATTTTGGGACCTTTCCATTTTTTAAGGCATTTTGCGCTTCCATTTTGGGACCGTTCAATTTTTGAGACATTTTGTGCTTCCATGTTGGGACCGTTCAATTTTTAAGACATTTTGCGCTTCCGTTTTGGGACCGGTCAATTGTTAAGACATTTTGCGCTTCCATTTTGGGGCCGTTCAACTTTTAAAACATTTTGCGCTTCCGTTTTGGGACCGTTCAATTTTTAAAACATTTTGCGCTTCCATTTTGGGACCCTTCAATTTTGAAGACATTTTGCGCTTCCACTTTGGGCGCGTTCAATTTTTAAGACATTTTGCGCTTCCATTTTGGGACCCGTCAATTTTTAAGACATGTTAAATACATTTTGCAATCAGAAGCATCTACAAAATGGTGGGGCCATTCATTTTTTAAGACATTTTGCGCTTCCATGTGGTGAGACTTGTAGAGCGAATTGTTCATGTCGAGACAACCCAAGCATTGGCCTCTATAAAATGGGGACCTACAGTAGGTAAAATTTGGCCTCCCAAAAAAGCGACCAAAAGACACTCCATAAAATGGCGACCAGGGTTGACCTAGAAAAATGCCAAAAACAAAAACAAATGGCTTCGTAATGCTTCGTAAATCTAAAAAAAAAAACATCTTATAGACAAAGTACAATGGAGGTTGTAAGGGTGCCCGGGTACCTGCATTTTATAGAGGAAATTTCTAGAGGGATATTGGCAGTGAATTCAATGACAGGTTATGCATTGGCATCGTATTCATTTAGTGGTTACATATTGGCAGCGAGTTCAATTACAGGTTGCGCATTGGCAGCCAAGTCCTTGTTATAAAACGGTTTAGCACCCAAGCTCTGCTTACAAAACGGTCTGGCAACAAACATGTTCTTTCTAGTGTCTTTTAGGCACTGTCAGATCCAGTCAGTATCACTCCGAAGCAGGTGAGTCCGAGCAAAAGCTTTCGCCATGCTCAGACTGACCCGATCCAAGAACATGCTTGCGCATGTCTCTTCATGGTCTGCTTCAGAACAACACCAACCAAAGCAGAACAGTGAGCAAAACATCAACCACACATGAATGAGATTGGATNTGTCTCTTCATGGTCTGCTTCAGAACAACACCAACCAAAGCAGAACAGTGAGCAAAACATCAACCACACATGAATGAGATTGGATGAGATTGGTTTTTTAACATGGTGATGTCTGAAGGGTAGCTGTCCTCGCTACAAAATGACATTGGCTTTTAACATGATTTAACATGTTGATGTCTGACGGGCAACCGACCATGCTACAAAATAAGATTGGGTTTTAACATGTTGATTTCCGAATGGCAACTTTAAACCTTACAGAATGTGATTCCCAAGCATTTGCTACAAAACGAAGGACCCAACCCCATTTTTATTTTCGGCGTGACTCACCGCAGGCACCTCATACGGGGCACAAGGCCACCCATTCTGTAGTGGAAATTGGAGCGGGGATACATAAATAGTTTCATATACTGGATATGCATATGATATGTAAATCTACACAAAACATTGTCTTGGCTGAGCAAATCACAGATTATATGCAACATATAGAGATATAGACATAGAGTACATCAATTAGCAATAGACAATACATGATAATACAATGCAAATGTGGATGTATGACACAGGTGAGTTGACACTCACAACATAACATACCATGGACACATCGATGGACCATGGCAGAGAAGGGTACATTCCGTACATGAACGCTTTTCAACGTATGAGGGACCCCGTCTCCTTCCAAGGACAAAGTGTCTTCCACCAACAATCTTAAAGAAAATTTATCAAGGACGCAATGGCCACCAGCGGCAGAAGGGTGCACCAATCAGACATCTATCCTGTAACTACATCTACACAATCCTTTCATTTTTGAAGAGGGTTTCCAGCGGCCTCTGCCTCCGCCACTCTTACGCTCCGCCTCAAGCTATTTATGCGACAGAAATAGTTACAGCGTCGATAGAAACTGTCTAGCAGTACGAAACTGAAGAGATAGAATTTTGCCTTTTCCTTTGTTTTTTGTCGCTCTGCTTCCAGTCTTTGACTGTAGGGTTCGGACTTTTGTTTTCGAGGGCGGGCCATGTGCCGCTGGCCAATCTTCGTGGCCTTCAATGAATTCCCCATCCGATGAGGACACCCTATCATACATACACCGCTATCGCCGATATCTTCAAAACGAAATTCAGTATCAACAAGAACTGCACGAAAAGAGAAAAACTGCCTTCGGCCCTCGAATGGGAGGCTGCCCCTGGCACAAACCTTGGTAAGAATCTGCCGCCTTTGCCCAACTCCGAAACATGAAATTGTCATGAATTGTCTGCGTGGACTTGGCATCCGGCTCNACAAACCTTGGTAAGAATCTGCCGCCTTTGCCCAACTCCGAAACATGAAATTGTCATGAATTGTCTGCGTGGACTTGGCATCCGGCTCGTGTGCCGATGGGTTCATCTTCGATGGCTCGCAAGGCCTTGGCTGACCTAGCTTGCAACGACTCCGCACAGTTCCAATCTCCAGAGCTCCCGCATGTTGTCCGCAAACCAATGCTCATGGCTGCACTCCGCACTGCCAAAAATGACTGTATATCACAGTATCTATGGGCACTTGTCCCCATCTGCCCATTTGCAATCCATTGCAAACCCCCGTTGTTGCAACGTCCTGAAGACGCAAAGCATTTTACACGGAGCAATCTAAGAAAATAAAGCACGCAAAATGATGCAAACCTGATCAGAAAGTACAAGAGGAAACCAAACTGAGACCTACAGGGCTCTGACCCCAAACGATTTGCCCTTGCTGAGCCGAGCAACTCATCAAGAGACTCGACGGTTCTCAAAATTCTCAAAGTGCTCAGAGAAATTATTGAGATAGGTTTTCAAGTTTGACCATGATGTGCCATGGATGTGCCATGTGGATCTGAGAAAGTTTGAGAAAAAATCGGGCAAAGCTCTGCAGTGGCTCAGCCTTTGATTCTTTGGATCCCAGGCCTTCACTTGGCATGCGTCAACTGGCTGCAAGGTCGACGCCTTGGACTCTCGAGATCTCTCGAGCCCAAACTGTTTCATTGAAAAGATGTCGAAACTCACCAAACTGAGCGGGAACATTACTTCATGAACATAACAATGAAATTACAATGAAGCTGTGCACAATTCAATGTCAGCGTCAGCACATTAGGAGGAAATCATCTTGGTCGAAGAAAAAACATCCTCCACAAACTCGTGTGGCACTGTAAATGGCCTCAGCAATGCCACCATCACGGTCAGAGTGATCGTCAGCCTCAACCTCTTCAGACTCGCCGTCTGAATGCAGAGTTGGCTATGAAGTGTCATCAGTTCTATCTCGAAGCCGCCACCCAAGAACGCCTTTGTGCACTTCTTTCTGGGGCCCTCTTCCCAAGATGCCGCTAGCTCCAAGGCTAGGTCCTTGGTGGAAACCATGTCACAGATGGAGAGGTGAGGACGGTGAGGAGAGTAGGAGCCGGTGAACAGGACTCACCAACGGAGTGCAGAAGGGTCACTCAAAATTTGGAGTGTAGCCATCCCAAACCCACTAGCAGAAACCACTGATCAGCAGAAAACTGGGAGAAAGTAAAAAGTGAGTAGACCCCGGTATAAAGATGTATAAAGTTCTGCTCCAAGAGAAAGCAAGGAATCAAAAGGACATAGGTGAGCTGATATGATGCTTGGAGTTGCTGCACTGATCAGCCTCTGTTCCTGGGCTCCACACGCTTTCCTGACGCATTGGTCCAGGTGTTGAGCACCTTGCATTTCAATGCATTCTGGAAAACGACAATCCCAACATCAGGNGTTCCTGGGCTCCACACGCTTTCCTGACGCATTGGTCCAGGTGTTGAGCACCTTGCATTTCAATGCATTCTGGAAAACGACAATCCCAACATCAGGATTCAAACTTTTAAACCTCCCTTAGAAGAATAAATCTCAGAAGCTGGGAGTCTGACGGGGGCATGTAGGCCTCGAAGAATGGAAGCTGCGAGCTGTCCCATTTTTTGTCCAGCTGCTTAGCAAGTTCTCGTACCAGTCGCCGGAGAAGACAAAGTTGGACCGTAGGAAGAAGGTGCCTCAAGCNGCTGCGAGCTGTCCCATTTTTTGTCCAGCTGCTTAGCAAGTTCTCGTACCAGTCGCCGGAGAAGACAAAGTTGGACCGTAGGAAGAAGGTGCCTCAAGCTAGCGCTGCCAAAAGCAGAAACTGGTTCCAAAGCAATTCTTGGCTGATGCTTCAGAGAAAATCCTCCAACAAACACTGCGCAAATGAACAATTCTGAACAAATCATCAGCCAAGAGGCATCCACNCAGAGAAAATCCTCCAACAAACACTGCGCAAATGAACAATTCTGAACAAATCATCAGCCAAGAGGCATCCACTCTTCCTGCTGGCCCTGTACCCAGCGTTCATGTGGGCCGCAACCACTCGCGACCCGCAACATGATGAGTGTTTGAAATGTTGATGATGTTTTTGTGGAGAGCTGACTCACCATTGTGGCTGGATTAAAGGAATAGGCCAACGGCCAAAGGACCAACAACACTATGGGTGTCACTTGCAAAGTGCTGAAGCTGTGAAAGTGGTTTCAAGCGTGCAGAGCCCGCTGCAGAAGCACATGATAAGCTTCTGAAGAAAACGAAGTGCTTGACTGTTTTTCAATCCGTTGCTTGAACCGACGGTGTGATTTGTACAGTACAGCCTTCCAGAAACAGGTCCCAGGCTGCACTTCTGTTTGGCCAACAATTGTCGGGTACACAGCATCACATTCAGCATCTTGCTGGTCTACATCTACCCAAGTCTATGTACACCTCAATCGACCTCCAACTTGATCGACCTCATCACATCAGCCCTGAAACGATGCGAAAACTGATGAGAAGTGTGTTCTCTTTTGCATCTTCAATGTGGGTTTGTGCTCTTTCTCGGCTCAATCATTTCAATAAATGGAGAGGGATTTGATGTTTTCAAGAAGTTGTGAATAGTCCGAACTGAAATCTGACAAATAATAGAGGATTTAAACAATGCCCAAGACAGACCTACAGTTTGCAAATCACAGTGGTGAGGTTGAGTTAAGCTGTGCTGCTTCATTTGACACCTTGGCACCAGCNTTAAACAATGCCCAAGACAGACCTACAGTTTGCAAATCACAGTGGTGAGGTTGAGTTAAGCTGTGCTGCTTCATTTGACACCTTGGCACCAGCTTCCCCCGCGTGTCTGGTCTCTGCTAAGTCAACAACCCCACCAGAGGTACCAATGAGCGTGCGATCCAGTGTGACCCAGACAATCAGTGAGCATACAAGTCAGCAAGAGCCACCGTTGCTGGCGTTTGGTAAGAGCAACCACTGATGCTGGCTTGGAAGCTGTCATGTTTAACTTGAAACCATCTGCAGCACAGCACTGCGCCCCAAGTTCAGAAAGCAATCGTTGGACTTGCCACTCGAATCAATGCAAACTGTGGAGCAAAACAAGAATATTTTGGACTGATAACTGATAGGTGGAAGACATGCAAAGATTTGGACTCTGCCTGATGGAGTTCCGGAAAAATCAACCTTTTTGTTTTTTCTGAAGAGTTGTGGGCAAAAGGTCTCAAAGCCCTGAGATAAAAGAAATCACTACGTGTTTGCACCAAGTTTGCCTGGACTTTCTGGCTTCTCATTCTGCTCATGGTTGCAAGCTTGGACAGTGTGGACAATTTTCAGTGTGCCTTCAGTGTGCAGTCTTGTCGCGTTTGTAGTCAAGACATTTTTTTGCTTGCTTTATATTGTTTTCTTGGAGACCCCTAGTGCAGGTTTGAAGGACATCTTGGCAAAATCCATGGTGAGGTGCGAACAGAACAAGGAAGTCATGGTGACATGAGACCATCAAACTGTCTCACCACACGTACCCGTACACAGGTCGGCGACACCTCAAAAGCAAATCCTGCACAAGGATCCACAACCTGATCAGAGCAGGTAAAGCAGGATTGGAAACCAGAGACATCTGACTTTCAGCCATGGTTGGTTTCTAAGCACACGTCAAGAATACAGTAAGTGATACATTCAAGTGTGAATCTAGACCTAAATTCCCAAGGCTCAACCCCACAGTACATCTTATGTCTGGGCAGTGGACCAGAAGCTTCAACAGGCTGAAAGCGATCTTTGGTTTCTTCAAATAAGGGTCAGCATCCTGACATTGGCCAAATCATCAGTGAAAATAATCAGTACACCACTCACCTCGTTGCTCACTCTGCTTCTCACTTTGCTTGACATTGAAGAAGAATATCCGTCTGACGACTCCACAAACACCGGAATAAGATGTTGTCCCTGCTTATGCAAAGGTATGCGTTGCAAGCAATGTGCGCACGCATACTATGAGCAAGTACATTCCAAAAAAATGTGCAAGTTTGCAAGTATTTCGGCGCAAACATGTCTCTTCAAGCGTGCTTGAGCAAGGAAATGCAGCCCCAGCTTATTCTACGCCGGAATCCTTGGTTGAAATTAGCAGTCAGGCAGAGTCAGGCTTGTCATTTTGCCCGCATGTGATATGAATCTGCGGCATGAAAAGGATGTTCAAAAATGGCAATCGGCAGAGCAGATTCGCTGTTCCTGGTTATGAAAGAGAAGGACTCTGGAAACAGGCAATGGCCGTCCTTAGCATTTTTTTTTTGCTTCTTAGGGAAGGATATGGACAGCTCCCTCAAGTGGGGTAGCGCCTGTGTAACTTTCGTTTGGAATCTATGGGTACTGGTGGAGAGCACGGTATCTGCTGAAAGAATGGTCTGCGAAAGTATGTTCTGATATTATGTAAATTATTGTAAATTGTCATTCTCCGTGCAAGCATGCTCTCTGCAAATGCATTGGTGCCTGCGGCTGCTTCGTCGCACAAACAAGGTGATTTCAGCAGGAAGCAGGTCCCTCCATACACCTTGAGGTCTTTCAATGTGGCAAGACCTCAAATTGAACCTCAGTGCGTACCACAAAATTCAGTCGGACGATCTGCAATTTCCGCAGTGTTCCGCAATGCCTACGTTTGGACTCTCCAAGTCGAAAAGCTGTGGGGCACAGTGCAGAAGTCTGTCCCCCTTCCAACCTTTTGAGACTGAGCAGGGCCCATCACCTTCTCCAAACCATCTGACCATTGTTGTCAAAAGTGCTAAACGATCCCGCATCGCATTTCAGGGCCGTTGTGACCCTAATCCTGTAGCTTACAAAAACTATTCACAAGCCCAGGGCTATAGCATGAGGTTGCTGGAACCCCAAACTAAAATATTTTGGAAAACAACATTAAAGGTACCCAACCATGTATTGCTGATTGCGCGGTGGCAGCATCTTCAAATATGTTCAAACTATTGGCAGCGTGTTCAATTACAGGTTACGTATTGGCAGCGAGTTCAATCACTGGTTAGGTATTGGCAGCGTGTTCAAGTACAGGTTGCAGTTATGCACCGCGTTGGCACGGTTAAGCAGAGTTCCTGTTTTCAAGTCTGCATTTTTTTCTAGTATTGTCGACTGCAAAACCCTTCCCGAACCAGCGCCCCAAGATACACACCACAGACACAAGGATCTGATCTTGCACATCCCGACCCCATTCACAAAAACCGCCATTCGCAACCATTCTTTCAAACACGGTGCTGTTTTCGTGTATCGTTCACTTTTTACTGATATAATAAATTGAAGCCCTTCCTAAACCACTGCCCCACACTACACACCTCAAACCCGAGAATTTCATCTGACTCATCCTTTACTTTCGGTAAATGCCATTTTGCATGGTTTTGCAAAAAGAGATCCGGCGTCGCAAGTCCTTTTGTAAAAAGTTGGTCGACCGTATCCCTTCTTGAGGTTACTTTATACTTGGAATATTGCAACCAATACACATGGTTTTGCAAAAAGAGCTGCGGCGCTCAGGCTCCTTTCGCAAAAAGTCGGTAAACCAATTAGAAAGTAAAACCACCGGTGGAGGATCTCTCCCTACAAAATGGCCGGTTGTTTTTGAAAAACCCTTCATCAAGGCACACACTTTCCTCACAAAATGCCTCTGGTGTTTTTCAAAGCCAAGAATTTGATCCTGTGCTTTTGCTACAAAATGCCTGTTTGATCTTGAGAAGCCCTTATCAAGTTCATCATGTCTTGCTACAAAATGCAAATGCGTTTTGCTGAGGGCGTAACATGATTAATATATTTCCTTACAATGGGATTCACAAGCTTAAGCTATACAATCTTGGACACGCTATGGGCACCTTTAGCTTGACTAAAATGGAAGGCTTTATAGAGAGCACAAGGCCTTCCTTTTTGTGGCTTGAATGCGCAGGGGAATGTCAAAAGTGCTTGAGGCCTGAACTGTTGACATCCTCGTTCCCATTCGTCAGCTCATTTGTTGAAAGCAGTTNTTTTGTGGCTTGAATGCGCAGGGGAATGTCAAAAGTGCTTGAGGCCTGAACTGTTGACATCCTCGTTCCCATTCGTCAGCTCATTTGTTGAAAGCAGTTCAATGTCTGGCGGCTGCAGCCGCCTGCAGGCTCCATTGAGACCGCACCATATNGTTGACATCCTCGTTCCCATTCGTCAGCTCATTTGTTGAAAGCAGTTCAATGTCTGGCGGCTGCAGCCGCCTGCAGGCTCCATTGAGACCGCACCATATCAATGCTGCCAGACAGACCCATGTAGAGGATAGATAGTAGATTAAGCATGATTAAGCATGATTAAGCTATAAACACGGAGAACTGACAACGTTTTTGAGCGTCCTCACGTTTCATCCAAAAGCTGCAGTCACGAGACAAGCCCTTGTAGAAAACCCACTGCCATTGTCACCACAATGATCAACCTTGACTGCTGGGTGTCATAATGATTACGAGGGGCCAAATTGNCCCACTGCCATTGTCACCACAATGATCAACCTTGACTGCTGGGTGTCATAATGATTACGAGGGGCCAAATTGCATCCTGGCGGTGCCTGGCGCAACCCATGGGATTTTGGAAGGCCTCAAGTCAGCCCGAAGCGACAGGCAAGGACCAAGGGACTCCCCAAAACTCAAATGAAATGTCGGTCTCACAATCCATGCCCCATGTCATGGCCATTCTTGTGGGGAAAATGATGATAAACTATTGGATTTGGGGGTTCCCAGACACCTCAAATCACAGAAAATGAAACGCAAAGTACCTTGGTGGTGCACAAACAGCTCTCAGCCTCACTTGCGACTATTGCAATGCATGTTCGAGTCAATCAATCAAAGATAATCAAAGCAGGCTGTTTTGAAGTCATGGACCGGTCCACGACATGTTCGTCTGAATCGTCGCTGAAGTAGTTTCCTGGGTGGTGGTGAAAGAACAGCTAGTGTCCTGTCNGGCTGTTTTGAAGTCATGGACCGGTCCACGACATGTTCGTCTGAATCGTCGCTGAAGTAGTTTCCTGGGTGGTGGTGAAAGAACAGCTAGTGTCCTGTCCAAATGGGAACGTCCCAAGTAACCATTGGATGATAAGATGCCTAGGATGGATTTTGGGGTAGTCAC
>BGPT01001714.1:69744-117869 GCA_003297045.1 Symbiodinium sp. clade C Y103 | reverse complement strand
GGGTGGTGGTGAAAGAACAGCTAGTGTCCTGTCCAAATGGGAACGTCCCAAGTAACCATTGGATGATAAGATGCCTAGGATGGATTTTGGGGTAGTCACCAAACCGGTTTACGCTGAAAGAACGAGTCGCAAATCAACTGAAGTGAGAACCTGAGGATTTTAGCAAACGGACTTGATGCAGCTGGGTACAACCCTCAGAGTCTCANAAAGAACGAGTCGCAAATCAACTGAAGTGAGAACCTGAGGATTTTAGCAAACGGACTTGATGCAGCTGGGTACAACCCTCAGAGTCTCAACTGGTTGAATAATTACATTCCAAGCTCTTCCGCTCACAGGATGTCACAGAAAATTCTGAATTCACTCAGCACTCAGCCCTTGGCTGCCAAGGCTCATCTGAGGCAATGCAAATTCCAGCACCTCGAAGCCTCGAAGCAANAGCAAATGTGTTTGCCTTGACCTCAGAATCCAATCCGGGATCCAAAGACTTTGGCGACAGATGCCGGCTGTGAAAACGGCGCATTTACCATCAATTCATTGCATCTTTTGACGACGAAGATCATGACCAACTGTTGGGCTTCAGCACACTTTGTCCATGCATATGTAATTATACATATATATATATATACATACCCTGATTTTTTGGACAAACCGACAAACCCTTAAGACAACAATCCCCTGAGATCTCGACGATCACAATCCAACCAAAGGATCAGCAAATCGCACTGTCGTGCTTCCTCCACGTGCCTCTGATGGCAACGGCAAAGTGGTTTCAGGTCCTCTTTTTGAGACCTCTAAAGGTGTTTGGGGGGTCCTTTCTCAAGGCTCCCGAAGTTTCCTTGAAAATAAGGTCCTGACCAATCCTGACCAATCCTGTTTTGTTTTGTAACAAAAATGTGTCCTCCAAAGGTNTCCTTTCTCAAGGCTCCCGAAGTTTCCTTGAAAATAAGGTCCTGACCAATCCTGACCAATCCTGTTTTGTTTTGTAACAAAAATGTGTCCTCCAAAGGTGACCATCAGGTGACCCTAGGCAATCTTCGGTTCCTCATGCAACTTTGGAGACTCAACTCTCAGCCGTCCACGTGGGAATGTTCGCTCGGGGGTCGTAGGNGACCATCAGGTGACCCTAGGCAATCTTCGGTTCCTCATGCAACTTTGGAGACTCAACTCTCAGCCGTCCACGTGGGAATGTTCGCTCGGGGGTCGTAGGTGCGGACCGTCTTCGCGTTGAAGTAAGAGAACATCTGGACCTAAAGCCGTACACGATGCGGTCATACACCGAATGAAGGAGAGAGGATTTCCATGGATTTCCGTTCGTCGGCAATGGGTTGGCATCAGTAAGCGCCGCTACAAAATTCGAAACGATCCACAACGCAAAGCAGAAAAAAACTCTGCCAGGTTTTGACTGCATGCTATGTCCTTGTGTAGAAACTGTTCAAAGCATCCTTTTGGCTGCTTACCAAATGGCGTCCAGACAGTCTAGATCAATCCTGTGATTTGCTGTGCATGTGATGGCTGTCTCAGTCATCTTTGACGCTAAGAGTGCAGCTGTGCATGTCCCAGTTGTTGTACTCCTGCCATCCCAAAGGTCATCTACATTTTGTATTCTATGGTGGTGTGTCTGAAAATGTGGGTATACCCCAAACTTGTCCTTTAAAAACCCAGTGGAATTGCAGGTGTCCTATAATTTCAGACAAACCGACGCTATAATACCACACATACTTGTGATAGTGTGCCTTCTAGACAAACATTGGATGTTCTGGACATGGGGGCATCATGGGACATCAAACGATCTCTGCCCCATCTGGGTCTGTATGAAATGGCCATGACCGGGAGGGTAACACCCCATTTTCATATTATTCTAGCAGTAAAGTCCATATAATAGAGATTAATAGAGATAATATATATAATATATATATATATAGAATATGTATATCCCTACAATGTGATGGTCGATTAAAACCCCAAGTTACATCGGTATTCTCAGACAGACCCATCTGTGGTACTAGCTGAAATGTTGATCTNAATATGTATATCCCTACAATGTGATGGTCGATTAAAACCCCAAGTTACATCGGTATTCTCAGACAGACCCATCTGTGGTACTAGCTGAAATGTTGATCTCCGTCCTGGCTGAAGTCTAAAGAGTAGACGTGTCCAGTGGTCGCAGTGACCCGAAACCTGTGCAGCACATATCACNTGGCTGAAGTCTAAAGAGTAGACGTGTCCAGTGGTCGCAGTGACCCGAAACCTGTGCAGCACATATCACGCATTGCCCTTCGCACGCAAGGTGATGGCACTAGATGAGTTAGAGGATTGATGTTTATGATCTTCTGATGATTGCTCGATGATTATTTGATGCTCTATGATGCTCTTTAAAAATGTCTGGTGGTTTGTTAACTCGTTAGTGATAATTCAAAATGAAGTGTTTCATATAGCCCTAACAATCTAGGGTATCTCCATAGAAGGGTTTAGGATCTCCATAGCAGGGTTTGGGTCTCAACCCCTCATGACGAGGGTCCAGGGCCCTCATGAAATAGAACCGAGAGCCCGCGAGGTACCGATGGTATATCCATGCCTTCTGAGCATGGTTGACCAGGGGTTGGTCTGTGTTTCATTCAATCTGCCTGCAGCTATATAGGTTGTGATGATGTTGCTGCAGCATACCCATAAAATACAACTTCAATATGCTATTTCTCAATCAGAGAACTGAGTACAGGCGTGTGCAACCTTTTCTATCCTATTCATTTGCGGGTTTCAATCTATGCTTCACTCCCATTCCTTCCATCCCGGATGGACAGCTGATTTTGCGCTGCTTTGCGCTGCCGTGCTGTGAAGTTCCTCAAGATGCCTCGCGGCCGTTGCAAGCGAGGACTTTCCTGTTTGTGGAGAGGGGTGCACGGTGGAACCAAAAACCATCAATTAGATGATCACTGAGATATTGTTTATTAAAGGCTCAAGGTGATCCGGGGTTCTTGGAGTCTAAGCCATGGAACTCCATGCCCTGGAAAAACAGATTCACAGAAACTTGCCTGCTTTTCAGCCTACTTGGTGTATCATCCAAACATATGTGAAAATATCTATTGATTATATGACAAGTCACCTAAGGAGTGCTTCGGCTACATATTCCCATGGAAGCCTTCTTGACATGTTCGAAAACAAAGAGGCCTGACAATACTTTGTTTACAGACATCGTAGCTGTCAGCGTTGGCTACGCTGACATGGTGAACTACATTGAAATGATTTTGGCTTTGTTCGAGATCAGTCCTGAAGGCCACTTGGCCATTTGCATTTTCAGCTGTATCTTTTTTAATGATACATATGGAGGTTTCCTAAAATGGGGGTACCCAAAAATGGATGGTTTATAATGAAAAACCCTATTAAAATGGATGACTTACGGGTACCCCTATTTTAGGAAACCTCCATATCAGCTGCCCATGTGCACCATGTTATACATATACACGATTGGTTGCCCCCTGGAAATCGCTAGGTGAGATTCCCGTCACCCACCTGACAAACGTGTTCGCACATCTTGATGCAGAAGGTAGCCACAACCTGTCACAAGCACGCTTTATAAAAGACAGGAAGCAATGGGCTGCAAATGACCTTTGGCCGCATCCCTGCTTATGGTTTTTATGATCAGAATTATATGACTATTTATGGTTTGAGGGCCCCTTATGGCCATCTATATTTTGGCAATTTGCAGCCACCCAGGAAGGTTATATTGTCTCCATGCTGTTGAGCTATTCACGGAGGTATTGGCGTAAAGCTTTGAAAAGAAAAACCCATACTCCTATTGCTCGCCGGCTCATAGCGGTTCTGAAGCCACATCCCCGCCGTGCCCGCCCATCTTGCCGAAAAGGAAACCGGAAAGGCCAGGTTTGGAGTGCATGCCATGGTGACTTATGTACACACGAGTGTAAAACATACCCATCAAAGGGAAACTGAATAGACCAAAATCATCCAAAATCTTACTCCTGGCAATGCATTTTTTTTTTGGGAGGCACACCACAAATTTACAAAATGCATGCATCCACTGGCAAGGCGACCAAGCGGATCCCATCATGGTGTCTGACGGAGAGGTGCGAGGGGTCTGGGTTGCAGTGACTGTTTGCCAAATCTATCTTTTTTCACAAGCCGCCAAAGTATGAAATGAGTGCACACTGGCATGCATGCGTGTATTCATATGTATAATTGATCATGAAATGTGCCATACATGTTCATGTGCTATATACCCTGCCACCTCCAGGAGCCCCAAGAGTCCCAATGCATCAACATCGACGAAGAGGTGGACAACTCTGACATACCTGCCCCTGATGCAGCACCAGAGTCTCTAGGCCATGATGTCTTCGAGATTGGTGATGAGGATGATAGCGTTTCCCCGGATGACAACCATCAGGAACCTTCCTTGAAGAACAACCTTCTAGAACCAACCCTCCGCCCTGACAACCATGAAGTGGTTGAGGACATGTGGGTGTGCTACCGTGCGTCTCTAGATGCATGCATGAAAGCCGGATTCTCACAGGATCAGTCCATGCAAGCCCTGAAAGACACTGACGGTGACTTGAATCAGGCCCTGACAAAGTTGTATGATACCCAGTTCAAGGCTGAGGAAAGACACCGGGAGCAGTTGATCCAGCAGGCTCTGAGCATAGAGATGGCCAACTGCTCGGACAGCCAGATTGACTTTAGTCAGTATGCAACAAACGAACTGGAGGCCTTGATCAATCAGGCTGCATCCCAGCCAACAATTGACTCGGTGCAGACTGTTCCAATGGAACTTACAGTGGGTGACCCTCCTAGCAAAGCTCATGATCTAGAGATGGTTCCCCAGAGTGGCCTTGTTCTCCATGAGGACTTCTTGGCTGACATTGCAGTTGCCCCTACGCCTGACGCCTGCTTAGGTGCTGCGACCGTTAACCAAGGTGAGTCCCCTCCTGACAAGTCTCCTTCTGGTGGACAGGGTCAAGATCATGATGAAGTTTGTGACGTGGACGGGACCGTGGCAGAGACTGTGAGTGTGGGTTCCCCATGGACGTGTTCATCCCCAGAGCCCTGCAACAAAGACCAGCTCTTGCATGAAGATGCCGCAAAGACATCACAGCCAGAATCTACTAAGGAGGGGTGACAATAATTCCATTATACATGCACCGTTTGTGCCACACTCATGCACCATTGCACGCCATGCACATTATATATGTGGTATCCTGGAAATATGTATTTCATCAACCACATGCACATACGTACACTGAATATTGATATTCCATCCCAATTTGTCCCGTTTTGAGGAGACCCGCAAGTTCTCAGCCATCTCTGTCCACGCCAAGACCAAGCCTGGAACTGCAGAGCAGCTTCTGCAGGCCAAGCCCAAGGTCAAAGCTGGGGCTGCGGCGCCAGTGTCCTGCATGCAAGCACTTCCGACCCGAGTAAAGTAAAATGAAAGTCAGTAACCTGCTCTAGTTCCATCCTGTAATTTTCCAATCCAAGGGTGCCTTCATCATCAAGATTCTTCATGTTTTTTTTCTGAAAAGAATTGGTGTCATCACATCCTCATAAGGTGGAGAAGTCTGGCCCCGGGCACCGTTACCCTGAAGAACCATCATTTATGCCTGAGATCAATGGTGAGCTTGCGGAGATTGAACCGCCGGTTTATTCTGAGCAGGGTCAGCCGAGAGGCCGGAAACCCAAAAATGCGAAGAAAGGAAAGGGAAAGAACAAGAAGGGGAAGGGAAAATCCAAGAAGGGAACCATGGACAAGAGAAAACGTGAGAACAAAGGACATGGTAAGAGACTAAAGAAAATTGTCAAGGCAGCCAAAGTTGCCAGGGCAGCCAAGGACAGCGAAAGTCTTGAGCCGGTGGAGAAGGGTAAAGGGGGTAGTCGTGTTCCCAGTGCTGCTTCAAATGGTCCCCGTCGGCGCGCCCCCTCCAGCTCCCCGCAGGATGATTCGTTCACAGTCCCAGAGGATTGTGTGGCACCTCCGGAGGGGATCCCATCCAATTTGATCTACTCAAAGGCTTATGTCATCAGAAAGAAACAGGGGGGAAATACTGATGATTGCCGATTGGCCGGACAACATGCGTCATGGCTCTTGCGAGAAAAGAATCTGGTTTCACCATCACTTTCGGGGCCTGCCACCTACAAGCCCAAACCTCGAAAAGCTAAGGATACAATTCCTGAGACTGAGGAATCTAAGGAACCTGAGGCACCTGACACCAGTGCCAAACCTTGCAAGCCTTTCAAGAAGAAGAAGATCTCGAAGGACACGAACAAGAAGGCAAAGATCAACGCCGAGGGGGAGGGTGGCGACTCTGGCAGCATGGCCATTGAACCGTGAGTTCAATCTTGAGTTTGGGGCATTTCTACTTTTGGGGGGCTCTAACCGAGCCTACGGCTGCTTCACAACGAGAGCTAGACTTTGATAAACATTGCATGCATGATGATAAACCTTATATTGGGATTTCACAAACTTGGAAAAGCATGTTCGTGGGCTCCTCGTTGGCATGTGGTATAATTTGCAACCACGCAGCGGATCATTAGCTGATCTTTAGGTTTCAGTGTGGGCAGCAAGATTTACCCACACGTTGGAAATTTGGATCTCAACAGGTGATCGCAAAGATGACTAAAAAGATATAAGCTGCGTGTTGCATTGAAAAACCTCGTTTATGGTTTTGGGTTGGTCAAAATGGAAAATGCGCAGCATGTTTGAAAAGCACTTCGCTCATGCTCATCCATGTGATCTTTTCCCCACTATGGAAGGATTTTGGTTCAGGGTGCTGCAGGGTTTGCCACTATAGACCTCTAGCTTGTGCGGCCTGCACTTTATCTTTCGAGATGCCCAAAAAGGTTTCTTGGATGCACATCCCACTGACCCTGTGTCCTGATGGAACCAAGTGATGTACAAAGGCTTCCAGGAATCATGTCCTCACGCCACCGGATGGGTGTAGCTACTTGAGGTTGTGTCCAAAAGTGTCAAACGTCGTGCCAAGCTTGAAGACCAGCAGAAGAAGGATGAGCAGATGTTACTTGCATGCATACTTGCAGATATACAACAACCTATAGGCAAGAACATTCAGTATAAAACAGATATTGCTGATACTCAAACTTACTCAGCCCATGCCTACACTTTACACGTTTCTTTGAAGAAATCTGATTATGTAAGCAAATCTAGGTGGCCTGAAAATACAAAATAGCATCCCCATTGAGGCCCCTCAGGCCCATTAACTTCCCATTTGATACAAGCCCATGCCATGCAACATAGATCTCAAACATGCGGTGCTTTGAGATAGTGAGGCTGGTACCAAAGTCCAAGAAGGGAAAGTCCAATGTGATCATCCCACTTCGCAAGCCCCCCGGTCAGTGCCGCCCTGGCTATTTGCCAATCCGGCTCCTTCTCATCATGAATCTCATGGAAGCGGTGCCTTGTCGGGTTTGGGCAAGTGGTTTGCAAGTGGCTGGAGGCTGTGGACATTCATGCCTAGGTGGGGAACCAGCTCAATATACTCAGGGAATTCCATTTTATAGCTAAGGCATTTGTGCCACCTGAACCATATGATTGCGTCGACCTCTTCAGTGGAAAGCGGGCGATTAGCAAAGCTTACGTGGCGCAGGGCAAGCGTGCTTGCTCACTGGATTTCGCCCACGATGAGAGGGATGTCACTTGTTGTCACTAGCTCTATCTATCTCCCCCATCTTGTGAAAGTTGACAGAATTTAGTGCAAAACCAAGTTTGACTATACAATCATATATTTCCTGTGTGGCTGAGGATATCCTATCTCCGGGAGGTTTCTTGAGATTCCTCTGGGCGGTCATGAATATCGTCCCCAACGGATTGATGGCAGCTGGAGTGAAATGCAGTACATGGAGCATCGTCAACCGTAAGCTGGCTTAATGTTGGCGGATCTTGGTGGTCAGTGTTGTGCATTCCATCGTCTTGTAATTTTGCGGGGCAACTGGAAAATTGCCACCATCATCCCAAAATTCATGTCCTATCCAATGCATGGTAGTTTTCCCAGGTTCCACATGGAGGTATTTCAAACTAAAGGCCCAGGAGATAGGATTATTGGCTTTGACCCGGAAACATGTTGATTCTTTGGTGGTTCGCCGCATTTCACTCAGGAGGAACAAGCCGCCGTTCAGAAAAACGGCCGCTCGGATACAGGTTGCTTGGTCAATAATCAGGCCCTCTCGCCATTGAACAGTTTTCGCTACTGGGACCCTGAGGCTTTACAAAAGTGTGAGGGAAGGAAATCTGATGGTGGCTCGGGTAGGATCCTCAACTGGAAATTGCATTATACATCAATCTTGCATGATGAATCCGTGTTTATTGCATCATTGACAAGATTCAGAAAGTTCTGCCATGAGGTGGCTTTGTTAGTCCTGGCATGCCTTCATCGAAGAGCCCATTTCCTACTTGAAAATCCTACTCAGTCACTGGTTCGGGACCTAAACCAAAAAGACTGCATGCATGCATGTGATCTGAGCAAGTGAAACCAAAATTCTGTGATGCTGAACCCTTTGTGTTTCAAACCTTTGCCTCCCACACTGGTCCCGCCAGATCTTCTTTCATCCTCGCCTTCGCAAAGTCTTGGAGCTCCGTGGCCACCACAGCGTAAACACCCACCTGGGGCCATACAGCGCACCTACATGGAAGCCAGTTAAACTGGTATCTGATGACCCTTGTGTGGAAAAGCTATGGAGGACCCATAACATCCCATAACTATGTTTTTGATGATCATTGATGTGGATGATTGCCATGCAAAACTATGATCATTGATGCGGATGATTGCCAAAGCTATATATATATATGTAGGTATATATATATATATTCATACTGTACAGTGTATATATATATATATTACCTGCATGCCATGTGCGTGCAGGAAGTTGGACAAATCCAAATTCGAGAAGAGCACCAGCACGCGCCAATATGAGAATGCAGAGGGGGAGGTCAAGTTCCAAGGGACTTCCAAGTTGGTGGAGACTCAAGTATATCCTCCAAAATTTGGAAAAAAGGTAACTTTGACTACGTAAATATCATTTCAGTTTGTGCGTTCAAACCTCACAAGCGGATACCTTCACGTAATCAACTTGCGTGTAAGTAGCATTTGTTTTTTTCCCCAAACCCACCATGCTCTCTGAATGGCCTCATGAGGTATGTACTGTGTTCACGAACTTCGCAGCGTCTCCTTCCTGGCCACAGCATGTCGACCACACGCCGGACAGCTGGAATGATGCCAAGATTCTAGCTTGCAAGGGTTTGTCCGGGAACAAAGATATAATAATGAAAAGGGTTGTCAATGTACAGGGCCCCGGATATAGATCTATTATCTCCATCACCTGAATCCATGGCTATACAAGATCATAACACGTTGGGAATAGATGAGAAATGCACACATGTATTTTGGACCCTACAGTAATCTATGAAATTTGCCCCTGCGCTCCAAGGCTGGGAGAGGTGGAGTCCTTCCTGATAGATCATCTGAACCGGCGTGACAGGGCAGGTTTCTAAACTGCATGCATGGCGCCAAATTAGTTTGTGCTGTGACAGTGCAGTGATACACCACCACAGCACAGAGTTTAACTACTTGATTGGCAATGGGGAGGAAATGACCTATATGCAACACATATGGGAACGTCCATCTTATTTTGTTTGAAAGAAACTCCTTTGCAACGCCTCTGAGTTGCGACCACAGTGCCATGACAAAGTTGGCTGTGCATGGATTTGGTTTTGGGAAAGGTTTCCACAAGTACTTTCACTAAATATAGTCAAAAATCCTCAATTGCTATTATGGGTCCCCCTTTAAAGCAATCCAATGCTGGAAGACAAACAAACAGGAAGTTTGGGGGTTTGATTCCATGAGCCTGTAACACCAAAGGGGTTGGGAAGGTCAATGCTATACTTCGATTAAATTTTGGCGTGCCATGTGAAAGTTCGGGCATAGTCCAATCCTAAAGGATGGAGCCAACAAATATGCGAATGGTGGCTTTTTGGTTTTTGGGGCACATGCCACAATGGGGCCTTTAGACTACTTTGAACTATGCTTTTGGGAAGAACCAAAAAACATGGTATATGGTATATCACAATACTAGTTTAATCTACAATTGGCATTTTTTCCATCGCCGGTAAATACCCCAAGGACTATGAACTACTTCAAACCACTTAGTGGGAGCTTTTGGGAAAACCGTGTGCCAAAATGGGATTGGGATCACAATACTACTTTAGTCTACATGGGGCAGCTTTTTTGATTGAATGTAGAAATGCCAAATGTTCCAAACAGAACCATCCATTATATGTTGCGCTGCCATGTTGCAACTATAGTTTCCGATGCCTTTCCGATGCCTTTCCGATGCCTTTCCGATGCCTTTCCGATGCCTTTCCGATGCCTTTCTGATGTTTTTCAATACCATTGCTATGAATATGTAAAATGCATAAGTGGGTTTATTACAACAATAGTGGTCCTCATATAGGCATCGGAAAGGCATCGGAAAGGCATCGGAAAGTTTCTGATGGGTACCTCAAACAATGGACGTTTGAGGGGTCCCGACGTACCCCACATCGGAAACACATCGGAAACACATCGGAAGAATTTGGCCAATTCATTGCCCTCAACAAGATCCACTCTAAAGCACAGATCATGTTTGGGTTGTTGATGAGCAGTTTTCATGAAATACCTGCTTCATTCATGAAGCCATTTGGGGTTCCCGGCGCTGCAAGCTCAACCAGCTGTTGAGCATGGCAAGGTACCCAGAATCCACCTGCACATTGCAGCACTGATGGGTTCTGAAGGTTGTTGGGTGATGTTGGCCATGGGATGTATAAGATGGGTTCTCCAAAAATGGTTGTTATATTTTCTTGGTGAGGCGTACAGTATCTACACCACGCCGCCGCCAAAGACTCGGCTGACTTCTCCTAGTTCCTTTGGGAGTGAAACCACCGAAGATTATACCGGTGGATCCAAGGACAGAATTTACTCATTCATATGCATGCATATAGGCATATAGCGCATTAATACACATATTATATATATATATTGATCAAAGCAGTTGGTTCCAGTGGTATTCAACTAAAAAAAGTTTATTTGAGATCCACTACTCTTGCTCCCAAGCAGGAATCACTTGCGGCGCCTGAGACGTGGCCGCAATCGCTTGGTTTGGAGCGACAACCTGATGCGGCACTTGCTTTGGATGAGTGGTAACCCCAGGGCTGAAGAGTCAGGGCGGTGGTCTCAAATTTGATGACGGCACCCCAACATATAAAATTTATATATTCAATTTGAGACAACCGTTCTTTACAGTGTACTCTGATGTTGTCATTGGTTGCTTCCATTTATATTCTTGATATATGATCCATGACTCTATTGGTATGCTCAGGGGTATGCGAACGGGTGTTTTATATATTCAAAATATTAAATAGATATAAATGGAAGCATGGATATAAATGGAAGCATGGATCTTGTTATAACATATGTTTGTATGTGCGCGCGTGCTGCTGCAGGTCAATTTCCCCAGCAGTCTTCTCAAGCCAAAACAGCCAGGATACCATTCCAGCTACCCCATCACAATTGCCAGCCCCAGCACCCAATGTCACGCCACAGAAAGCCCCAGCACCTTCAATCAAGCGTCAGCTTCACCTAGATGACATCGACAACAAGAAAGCAAAGAGCCCAGCAACTTGCACAGCAACAAAATCTGGCTCCAACGTCCCTGTGAAGCGAGAGTTAGAACATGGTGCAAATCCCCAACCCGCTTGCAAGGTAAACACTGGCATCAAGGCAGACATGGCAGCACCGTCTTTGCCCCCAACTCGCTTGATGATCAAGGCCAAGCAGCCCCCACAAGGTCCGCCTCCGAAGCAACCCACTCCAAGCATGCCCAAGCCAAGCACAGCCAAACCAACGGTCAAACAAGAAGATCCAACACCACCAGTGCCATCAACAACAGAACCTGCCCCAACCGTCGGAGGTGACCCAGGAAACCCAGAAGGTGACCCTGCAGCAAACTTGCAAGCTGATGCAACAAGCAACACCACTCCCGAGAGCACAACGGCGACCCAAGAATCCACAGGCAATGGCACGGAACACACGGCAGCAGCCGTGCCTGTAGCAGAATCGGCATTACCTGCAATCACATGGGAACCTCCTCCCAGTGAACCAAACTTGGCACCTGCACCCGCTGCACCCAAGGTGCCAACTGTGCCCACTGCACCCAAGTTGCAACCGTCAGCCAAAGCACCAATGCCACCCCCACCGAAACCAACACCTTCACCATCAACCCATCTCATCGCTACAAAAACCGAGCAACACAAAGTTGAGCAGGCAGCAAATGCAAAGAGCAAAGCAGCTGCAGTTGCAGGTATTGCCAAAGCAGTTCCTCAATCTCCCCCAAGCCAAGATGCTGCACCAGCATTGCCAAAAAGGGCATCCGTACTCCGTGCACCCCCTCCAGCTCCAAAACCCAGTCCACCAAAGCCAGACACTACACAGACAACACCACAACAGCCAGACTCGACACAAGCAACACCCACACCAAAGCAAAGCTCCCCGACAGCGTCATCAATTGCGAACAGGGTGAATGTGGCAGAAGGTGCTCAGGCTGGTGCATACACTGGTCAACGCACTACGTGTGTCAACTTTTTTAAATGTGTGCTTTAGTTCCAACTCACTAGCAGGCTGTCATCCCTGAAGACTATAATGAACGTCAAGCACTTCAAGGTACATTCAAGAGGCCGGCCTTTTATTTGTTGACTTAGTCCAAGTAAGCACCCATCGCGCTTCAGGTTGTTCACATTTACATGTCACACGGTGAATAGGTATACAAGGTGCATGGTGACTGCCAATTATGAGATTATGGATTATACCCATGACTCTTTGTATGGGTTTTGTTTGAAGCTTTTCTGACAGAATTCATTTGTCATATAGTGACCAAATATGGCATGCTTCCCCTATAAATGATATACCATCTGTGAATTTTTTTTTCATTGTCATGTTTGATTTCCGGATCTAATTGCCATGGATCAACTTGGGGGGCTCAATTTGACACACACACACAGAGATAGATATGGGGGTTTCCTAAAATGGGAGTACCCAAAAATGGATTGTTTAGAATGGAAAATCCTATTATAAAATGGATGATTTGGTGGTACCACTATTTTAGGAAACCTCCATATTGTAGTATAATTATATATCCAATCCATATCCCAGTTTGGGTGTCCTACAGGAGAATGAAGGACCCTGAAGCTTGGGCAATTCCGGATGATTTTGTCGCCTTGTGGAAAGACGCCTGCGAGACCAAGACAAAGGCAAGGTAATCCTATCTTTGAAATCGACCGCATTATAATGTGCACCCGTATGTAACTTTTTGTTTGAACAGTGAGAGGTGATTCCCTTCCTTTGTATGGCTAGTTGCATGGCTTGATTCCCCACGGCCAGACAGCGAAAACAGCCCTATTCGAAAAGTGGTTGAGTGCCGGCAAAGACTTCAGCTTGTCTTTTGGTTGCATGCTTGGCCCACAAAAGTTACATGCCCCAGGAAGATATCGACAACCTCTAATTTATGAGGCTGATTCCCAGCCCAGAAGTTTACTCTTTTTGCCCATGGAGATACTTTATATATGATTATATACCCATATATCGCCATATCTCATATCTTTATTCTTTGATTGATATAATAGACTTATCCATTCTTACCTCGTCCCACTATCTCCCACATTTGGGTGTCTTGATCAAACCCTTGTTCTCCAAGGCTGCATGTTGAAGCTTCTCGGACCCACACTGACCGCAACACAGCGCAGAAGAAGATGGGCTGCTTGGCCTGTAGCGTTGGACCAAGGGGTAGTTCGGGGTTGTGCCGGCCTAACTCCAACCCCAACCCCAATATGGCACATATCAAATATCTAAGGATGGCTAACACGCCAGCAAATCATCAACTTACATGGTGGAGACATCTCTATCGCCGACAGCATCATTCGGAAGAAGGAGGCAGATGGTGCTACCCAATATCATCCAGATGACCCGGACTTGAAGACATATTACGCAGCTTGGATTTAAAATTTGGGAAAATTGACCATTCAAAAGATAGTCAAAAGATAGTTTCATATGGTCTCTTCTTGTGTGCCCAAGGTATGCACAACTTTGGGCCGCAAAGAAGAAGAGGAGGTCACTGACACGATCAAAATCAAAACCAAGCTGTCCATCAATGCTGGTGGCGAGGCTTGACATCAGGGTCATTTCGCAAAGTACCATTGCACTATAGATATAGATTATATATAAACCCTTCCCACGACATATTGCTTATTATATTCCTATATGGGCCCCAAAGTATCCCAAAGTAAGCAACTCAAATGTTAGCTGAACCGTCCCTAGCGGGTTCTGTACCTGTGGCCTTCTCTTCCAGACATGCCCGCAGGGTGCCTCAAAGTTGATGCAAGGGATCCAGCACGACCGCTTCCTCTCGCTCAATGGCACTGTTGAGAGGCGAACATACCAAAAGCCCCAGGTTGAAGCCAACACAACCGTGCTTGGGAAGGGGAAGGGCAAAGGGCAGAAAGGAGGTGGGAGGAAAGCGAAAGCTCCAAAGTTGATTCTTAGCTCAAAGCCATCCATGCAATTCACTGCATGTTGAAACTTAGAAAGTGAATTTAACCAGTCCCGGCCTATAGCAAATCTTTGTTGTCATTAGCTTTATCGGAAAAACGACCCAGGGATATCCATCCACTTTACTCCAAGGATGCCAGACCCAGAAGATGATCCAGTCGAAGCCATCAAGTGGATGGTGCAACAGCTGATGAAAGACCTACAGGAGGCCAAAATGTGGCCAATCAAGATGGCAGCAATGAAGTTTCAGGAGAAGTTGCGTAGCTCGGCTAATTGTTTGATAGCAATGGGATGTCATCACCAATCCCCACCCTGCAACCCACAGTCCTTTGTTGTCTCATGTTGTCTCCTCTGAGACTTCCTCTGAGGTAGCTCCTTGGCGCAATCTGCGCAATCCCTGGAGATTGTCTACTTTCAGTTGAAGAATGCGGTTGACGAGATTGCCCAAGCTGAGGACTGAATAGTTTGGTCCACCAAGCATATAGATACATGTTTTCTCCCAGTGGCTGCTATCGTGTACACATCAACGATCAAAACATATCAAAACTGCACCGGTATTTTTGGATACTTTTTCGGGGGAGTCCCTTCTTGTTTTGCAATCTCATGGACTCATAGCCCCCTTCCTAGGTATACCAAACTGCTTGTACCCTGGTGTCCGGTCAGGATCAAGATATGGAATTTGATCTTGAACCGGCTTGCCTGGAGATGCTTAACAAAGCGATTGACACCCGTACCGAGTACCATGAACTTGCAGACCAAGCTAGCCAGCTATGCAAACCAGTCCGCAAAAAGAAGGCTTGACCATCAATTACTTGATATTCTCATTCCAGTCCATAAACTGTTTTCAGGTATCCATGAAAACCTGGCCCGCCCCTGTCCCTATTCCGTCACTCCTGTCAGGGAAAGGCCGCAGAGGATGAAAGCACAGCCTGAAAGTGCATGGCGCTGGTGACGCACCGTGCAGTGCGAAATTTTGGTTAAAAAACCATGAAATGGATTCAATCTGGACAGTTACGCATGGGGAATTGCGTAGCAAAGTTTCACGAAATATGGAACCTCACTGAGCCTACCAACTGGTCCCTGTGATGCATGTGTATATTTTTTCTATATGTGTATCTTAATAATACCATATCTTTGGGGTCTGTTCAGGGGTATCGGTTGGAGTTTGCTCTTTGGTGGGGATCATGCCAACCGGCGCTACAAAAATGTGCGCTGGCATCAGGAAATCCGATGTCCAGAAGTATGCACTCCGTGCCCAGACAGTGAACAAAAAAATTTGTATTCGATAAATCAACCATGCAGAGAGGTTGCACAACAATTGGTTGTTTCGGGATTGCCAGTTCAAATTGCAGGACTTTTGGGCCAAGAGTTGAGACGAGGATTGCAGGACAAGTTACTCAACCTCAACCATCCTGTTAAAATAAGGTATACATACGTTTTAATGGTTCATGCCACACCCTTTGAAAACTAGCATAAACCATCTTTCCGATGTCCCCCCCTGAGGACAGAGCTGCTGCAGCATCATCGACTACCCCAGCATCATCATCGACCACCCCGCCATCCAAGCGACCTCGGACCGCAAAGGGACCGCCGGAGTTGGAGTTTGGTGATAATCTGGTTGATGAGTTTGCTACGGGGCAAAGCAGTGCCAGCCGGGTTACTGTGCCAGAATTGGGCATTTCTTACATGATATTTTTTTGTTAATCTCTGGTTTCCCAAAAAAATGTTTTATTTCATGCATGTGGGTATGGGTCAAAATTGTTTATATATACCCCAATAATTGGATGGTTAGACTAAAATCTGTATTCCCCCAGGTCTTTAATTTTGTCCCAAACCCATATATACTTTTTGTACCAGATACATGCAGTCAGGTTCAAAGGACAACATCATCTGCAATGTCATGGTTATCCAAACATGGAGGTGAAATCAAGAACCCCAAAGCTGACATGGTGGCACAGTTGTCAGGCTTGGGGGCTAGTGGCAAATTCCCTGCAAATGCAGAACGTGATATGCATCGCAAAATGCGAAGTGAGAACCGTACCATCAATGCAAAGATTGATTTCAAACAAGTTCGACTTACTGATCCATCAACTGGGGAGGTCAGCTGGAAAAGGTTTCCCATCCTACTGCCCCATGAGCTCCTCAAAGCACTTTGGGCTTGTGGTGAGGATACATTCAGAAGATGTGTGTTTGGGGATATGACGGAAACGGCTGTGGAGGAGTACTGGCAACACATGGAAAATGTCTCTCCATGGTTCCAAAACCACCCCTTGCGGGGATATGGTTGCAGATCGCGCTTGGCAGCCATAGCCCCATATGGTGACGAGGTTCAGTGCTACAGGAATAGTGAAGCTGGAGTCATCAGTGTTTGCGCATGGTCAAGTGAATTTTGTTGGAAAACCGCTCCATTGATGAGATACTACGCGCTGGCGCTCTGGTCGGAACATCATGAATCTCCTTTCACATACGATGACTGCATGGCCTATTTCATAGAGTCAATGAAAAAATTGTCGGACCCAAATGAGGTTTTCCCGTGGACCCGCAAGGGTTACCTTTTTCTGATGTCCGGTATACAAGGTGATCTGAAGTGGCTGAATGAAAGGATGCAGGGCATCCACAACTATCGCCAAAATGACTTTTGCTCACGCTGCAAATGTGTGAAATCGCACCCGGATGTTTACAAGACCCTTCCAAATTTTTCATACAATGAAGGTGACCATGAAGCAAGGGATTACACCAATGTGGACTTGGGGCAGCGTTTCTCTCCGCTGTTCGACATGCCTGGAATGACAATCGAGTGTGTATATCACGACATTATGCACGGACAATACTTGGGTACTGGAAAGCTGGTCAACGGTGGATGTTTGATCTTCATGGCAGAGGCTGGTGTCTGGGGCGATATGATGAATCAGGGTGGACTCTACCATGATCGTTTGGCCCCTGTGCTGCGGGAAGCTCATCGGGATTTCCTCCGGTGGAAACGCATCAACAAAGTAGAGTGCAGCCAGCCGCGCTTCACTCCGGCACGGTTGCACCGGAGATTTCAAAACGGCATCTTGCTTTCCACATATGAGTTCATCCTTTTTTTTATGTACGTGTTCACATATGTGTGCACGGGACATGGTTTTAGCCTAAGCATGGCTGGGTCCTGGCACGGGTTTGACTTTCATACGGGTTTGACTTTCATACGGGTTTGACTTTCATACGGGTTTGACTTTCCTACCCAGGATTTCCTGCCTTGCAATCCAAAGCGATGGCAAGTAGAGCCCTCACTCTCTGGCTTGCTTCGAAAGCAGCGGTTTTCGCTAGTCGCGCTGGAGCTACTGTGGCTGACAAGATGATGTGCGCGTGCATCGGAGCTTATGCAAACATGATGCGGGTCATGGATTCAAGTGAAAGAATCATGACAGTGGAGCAAGCACAAGAGTTCCACCAATTGACCATGCGTCATTTGAGATCCTACGTATGGTTGCACAAGGATGGAATGAATCCATCCGGGAGGGTCACTCCTGGAAAAAAGTGTTTTCAACTGATTCCCAAATTACACCATTTGTGGCACCACACCTTTGACGTTCTTCGCACAAGGATCAACCCTAAAGCCTCCCAACTTTTAAGTGCGGAGTCCTTTATAGGGGTGATGGGACGTATTGGTAGGGCATGCCATCGCTCTACTATTTCTAGCAGGGCTTTGGAGAGATACCTTTTGAAACTCCATGTCGTCATCCGCAGCTGAGTCCCCGGACACTGGAAAAGGGAAAGGGCCGCTCAAGTGAGGAGTGTCTATGAAACCCCAAAGAAAACATGGTCTCCAATAGCTAAGCCATGGAACAAACATCAACAGGCTGTTGCCATTCACATATATCGATGGACATTTTGGTGATTCCATGGTTCATCATTGTTCCATATGTTTGATGCTTTGACATGCCATGTTGATTATGATCCCAAAGCTGCTGGCGGGGGCACTCAGTGTTTTGGGACCTCATGGGGCCCTCACCAGATTGCTAAATCCAAAAGTGCCACCACGAGGGCCCGTGCAAGAGGTGGATTCTTAGGGAGTGTTTGATGATTGGTGTTGGAACACATGGCCCAAAAACTCTCGGGTTTCCCTCGCTACTCCACAAGCTTTCAGCGCAGTGTGGCAGTGTGCCCATCCCTGCCTACTTGGATAACCTTGGGTCATGGTGTCNCAAAAACTCTCGGGTTTCCCTCGCTACTCCACAAGCTTTCAGCGCAGTGTGGCAGTGTGCCCATCCCTGCCTACTTGGATAACCTTGGGTCATGGTGTCGACTACAGCACGACTTTGGGATTCGATCGTGCCAAGGAAAAACAGAATCCCAGATTCTAAAATTCGATTGCAACCGAACCGCAAACAGCAATGCTGAACAAAATAATCCGTCGCAGAAAAGAGAGGAAATGCAAACACTTCTAGCATTCTAGCTGTGTTTTGCATGATCCTCACTCGTTTCAACGTTCTGACGATGATGCAAACCCCCAGGATCTAAGAAACTGGCCCATGAAGTCGCCACGGTACTCATAGNTTTTGCATGATCCTCACTCGTTTCAACGTTCTGACGATGATGCAAACCCCCAGGATCTAAGAAACTGGCCCATGAAGTCGCCACGGTACTCATAGACCTGACAAAAGGACGCTGCCAAAGATTGACTAAAGTCGGGAAAAGCAAACACATCTCGCAAACAAAAGCAAGCCAGTGCCACACTACATAGTACAAATGACCAAACATATAGCCACAATGAAAATGTGAAGTACAGCCACGAGTTTCATCAGTGAAATTGGATCCACATCTCAACTTCCCAGACGAGTCACCGGTGAACTGGGAGACATCCCTTTCCGCTTCTGTGCACCACTCTGCGGTGGGCATAGCGCCTCATGAAAAGATTTTGTCTCATTGGTCTCAAAGTTCGNTGGGAGACATCCCTTTCCGCTTCTGTGCACCACTCTGCGGTGGGCATAGCGCCTCATGAAAAGATTTTGTCTCATTGGTCTCAAAGTTCGGTGAAAAAAATGTTCATACAATGGTAAAAATCTACATTTCCTTTGTTTCAATCATCCAATAGTAAACAAGCTTAGGCTTAGATAGTATCCCCCAACAGCAAGGACGCAAAGGTGGTAGGAACACCACCAGCAGCGGAAGCACCACCGGAAGCCGCACCGAACCTTTATTTAGTCTGAGACCCCTAAGCTGACGCGGTTGGGGGAAAACAGAATTCTAATCGCCATAGCATAGGATCATAGGGTGATATGATGTTTCAACCTTTTTCGAGATCAACCAATAGAAAGAAAATATACCTGCAATTGCCAAAATATCGGATGTCCTCTCAATATGAATGACCATAACTATAACCATAAATCGGCATCTTCCAACGAAAAAAGAGCTTTCTGTAATAGATTTGTTTCAACAGATTTCCATGTCCTCATACATTGATTCTATAGCAATGATATTTCATGATATTTCCTAGTTTTTTTGTTGCTGATGTAAATCCACATATTAACAGTACATAACAGTACGTTTATTGATTAAATCCCCATGCCATCAATAACAAGTGTATATAGTTACTGNTAAATCCACATATTAACAGTACATAACAGTACGTTTATTGATTAAATCCCCATGCCATCAATAACAAGTGTATATAGTTACTGCGTTTTGCATTTTTTTGATATGTTATCCATATTCCCATAATATTCCCACAGACTGACGTGAAAATCATACCAACTAGCCCATAATATCCGCACAATCTTCATGATATCTGATATCCCAACTAGCCCATAATATCCGCACAATCTTCATGATATCTGATAATATTCCCATTAATTATGGATCTCCACAACCCCATACAATCCCTTTCCCTAATATNAATACAGCCTTACAAACCCTGGTTTAGTATTGGATTGCTCTTCATTTTGGGGACCTACATAGTATGCAAATGTATTCAATACTAGGGCGATAGGAACATATCATCTCCATTAAATCATGAAAAATCACCAAGTGATTCGGTGACAATTTCAGTGCCTCCGTCAAAGTGGCGGCAATGGATGGTTTCTCGGCCACCATCAAAATCTGATGGCGCGATGCTTGGTGGCGAAAANGGTGACAATTTCAGTGCCTCCGTCAAAGTGGCGGCAATGGATGGTTTCTCGGCCACCATCAAAATCTGATGGCGCGATGCTTGGTGGCGAAAAATGTGGGCACAATGTGCGGGAGAATGTCCAAAGTTTGGGATTTTGCAAAGAAATATAAGACTAAGATATGGGGAGTTGTTGATAGCTCAAGAAATATACGGGTTGATACGACTCACCTAGAAATTTTGACAGCTTCGTGTCTGGTTCAATTAGGTTTTTTAACCAACAATTTAGCTGGATGTGATTGTAACATAGTGAATGAACCAGCTGTTTGACTGAAAATAAAAACAAGAAACCATGAAATAGGTGGTATGAAATCAAAACCAACCATAAATTCTGGGGACAATGGATGGGGATGTTTGAGACTCTTGCATGGAGATAACATGACATGGTTTTCTCTGGAAATGAAGCATTTACATTGACTTGCATCTATTCGATGAGTCGAATGAGGCCACTTTGACTCTGGACAATGATCATAAACCATGCCATGGACGTATCCAATTTTGAGACAGACACAATATGACACGTGTCTGACTGCTAAAAGTCGTTTCAAAAGAAACTGTTGCCAAAAACTTGGCCATTTTCAACAATATCATCAAACCTAATCACTGACTACCTCAGGTTTCTGTCAGAGCCAGTCAATCACTGTCCAAAGACTGTGCTGCATTTTTTCAAGTTCTCTGAGATTCTAACCAAGCGTTCAGCCATTGCAAATGACCAACATTCACAGTCAAAGCCCAGTCGTTAGAAACGTGCTTTTAGCCCTCAACTGCAAACTATAAATCATATGCATCAGATTGCATCACGCTCTCTTATCATCTGCACTTTGTGGGCATCATTCTTCCATGCCAGTCCTTGAGCCATAAGGGTTTGAGCCTCCACCTTGTCAAAGTGATCNTGCATCACGCTCTCTTATCATCTGCACTTTGTGGGCATCATTCTTCCATGCCAGTCCTTGAGCCATAAGGGTTTGAGCCTCCACCTTGTCAAAGTGATCGGGATTGATCGGTTTTTTTTTGCCTACAAAATAAGAGCATCAAAATGGAATAACGATGATTAACGTGTTCTTTTTCCGCTCATTCTGAAAATATATGTTGGAGATACAGCGGGTTTTCATAGGGGAATCTACCAGTTTAACGGCAAAAATTATGATAACAGTCAGGATAGAACCAACAGTATGTGCAACAAAATCAAAAATATCGCATTATGTGTGTATATATATATATATATAGCTAACAATGCACCTGAATTAATCGGGACAAATGGGGTTGCAGTAACCGAGAGGTTGGGAAACCGGGATTGAAATGATCAGCACAAGTCTTGCCCGTCAATCCAAGTTTGAATAGACTATTCCAAGGGTGATGAACAGGGAGACCCATCGCAGCTGCTTGAACAATCACATCACTATTATCCGGAGGAACGCAACACCTGCAGGTTTAGAGCAACTTGTCAACCCTTTCAGATTCTGCGANGACCCATCGCAGCTGCTTGAACAATCACATCACTATTATCCGGAGGAACGCAACACCTGCAGGTTTAGAGCAACTTGTCAACCCTTTCAGATTCTGCGAGTCAAGGGAGTCTCCACACTAATGCGATCACGCAATGTGTCGGTTGACTTCGCACCAAATGCATTTTTTCCCACTGCGTATGTGAGAGCTGGGTGGCTGAGTGCCAAGTGAGNCCACACTAATGCGATCACGCAATGTGTCGGTTGACTTCGCACCAAATGCATTTTTTCCCACTGCGTATGTGAGAGCTGGGTGGCTGAGTGCCAAGTGAGGCAGAAGCAGGAGGACCTTTCACGTGCTTCATGAGTGTACCGTGTACTTGCCAAAACAAAAAGAGCACTCACCTGCTTATTCCATAGAAGCGCCAGGATGACTTAAATCATCAGTCCACTTGCAATGAGGCAATATAAGACACAAGAAGAAAGTCCCTAAGGTTCCTGTCCATCTTGCAGATTCATTCACAGAGGTAAGGGAATCCACTTCTCAAAGGGATTGCGCAAACGACATGCCAAAGCTCCTTGTTTTNTGCATCACGCTCTCTTATCATCTGCACTTTGTGGGCATCATTCTTCCATGCCAGTCCTTGAGCCATAAGGGTTTGAGCCTCCACCTTGTCAAAGTGATCTGGATTGATCGGTTTTTTTTGCCTACAAAATGAGAGCATCAAAATGGATTAACGATGATTAACGTGTTCTTTTTCTGCTCATTCTGAAAATATATGTTGGAGATACAGCGGGTTATCATAGGGGAATCTACCAGTTTAACGGCAAAGATTATGATAACAGTCGGGATAGAACCAACAGTATGTGCAACAAAATCAAAAATATCGCATTATGTGTGTATATATATATAGTTAACAGTGCACCTGAATTAATCGGGACAAATGGGGTTGCAGTAACCGAGAGGTTGGGAAACCGGGATTGAAATGATCAGCACAAGTCCTGCCCGTCAATCCAAGTTTGAATAGACTATTTCAAGTGTGATGAACAGGGCGACCCATCGCAGCTGCTTGAACAATCACATCACTATTATCCGGAGGAACGCAACACCTGCAGGTTTAGAGCAACTTGTCAACCCTTTCAGATTCTGCGANCCACACTAATGCGATCACGCAATGTGTCGGTTGACTTCGCACCAAATGCATTTTTTCCCACTGCGTATGTGAGAGCTGGGTGGCTGAGTGCCAAGTGAGCGAGAAGCAGAGGAGGACCTTTCACGTGCTTCATGAGTGTACCGTGTACTTGCCAAAACAAAAAGGGCACTCACCTGCTTATTCCATAGAAGCGCCAGGATGACTTAAATCATCAGTCCACTTGCAATGAGGCAATATAAGACACAAGAAGAAAGTCCCTTAGGTTCCTGTCCATCTTGCAGATTCATTCACAGAGGTAAGGGAATCCACTTCTCAAAGGGATTGCGCAAACGACATGCCAAAGCTCCTTGTTTTGCCAATACATGGATCGTAGGAGGTTCAATTAATCATGTCCAACGTATGTTGTGCGTACAATGGCATACAAGCAGTTTAGACTAGATCATAGAATCATAGTGAAAAAAATGTGTCAAGGATTGCTGATAGGCCGGTTCGAAAACAGGGTATCAGTGAGCATAGTAGGTTTGGATAGGTTGTATATTCCTTGTTTGACCTTGATGCTGCAAAATTACGGCTTGTTGATTTGCAGATCCTCACTTGGTGCACATGATCCTCACTTGGTGCACATGGCACGTCTTCGAAAGGTGGACTGCCGTGAATGACTAAGGACCAATAATGTTCCAAACTACAAAGGGACAGAAGACACGCTCAGTAATTGTTTGCATCATTAAAATTAGATAGATGTCAGTAATATCTAGTTCTTACTAACCACCAATGCATGAAGCATTNAAAGGGACAGAAGACACGCTCAGTAATTGTTTGCATCATTAAAATTAGATAGATGTCAGTAATATCTAGTTCTTACTAACCACCAATGCATGAAGCATTCCACACACGATGATAGGATTGAAGTGCAGCTAGGTGTTTCAATCTTGCAAACTTTGGAATCCTCAGTCCGTTCCCTTCCTGGTGTCCTTTTGGACTGTACAAGGATTACTCTGGCTCTGAAGGAGTCTGGAATGGGANGAATCCTCAGTCCGTTCCCTTCCTGGTGTCCTTTTGGACTGTACAAGGATTACTCTGGCTCTGAAGGAGTCTGGAATGGGAACGTCCACCAGACATGCCTCAGCATGAATACCTCCTCCTGAAAAACATGAAAAACATCTCAATTAAATCATGGGTGATTCGTCAGGTACATACCCCTAGACACCAGAATGGTGGGTCATAATATGATTGGCAAGTTGTGGCATCAACTGTGCACTCGGAGGCAAACGAGCCAAACAAAACAAACAGCGCAATTTGCACTTCACGGCTGCCCTTTGCAGGGGAGCTGTCCGGCTGTCTCGCGATTGCAGCCTGTTGACAGCTCATGGCAGGTTCAAGCGAACCCTGCTGNCACTTCACGGCTGCCCTTTGCAGGGGAGCTGTCCGGCTGTCTCGCGATTGCAGCCTGTTGACAGCTCATGGCAGGTTCAAGCGAACCCTGCTGAAATTTGGAATCTTCATCAGTCCTGCCAGTGGAAGCGTTGATCTAAAGGGCTCTGTTTATCTACCTGCACGATGACACTCACAGGACCCTTTCAGATCACTCTAGACTCTGGANCATCAGTCCTGCCAGTGGAAGCGTTGATCTAAAGGGCTCTGTTTATCTACCTGCACGATGACACTCACAGGACCCTTTCAGATCACTCTAGACTCTGGACCCGAAGTCTCACAGGATGTGTCTGAACGAAACGCACTGAGCAAAACCACTCAACCCATGATTGAGGCACAAGAAATGCATACAACAAAACTGTGATGTTCAGTCTGATGTAGTCTCCTCAACTTCGCGATCAGACCGAGGACGAAGAATCTGAGCAGAGTTNGAGGCACAAGAAATGCATACAACAAAACTGTGATGTTCAGTCTGATGTAGTCTCCTCAACTTCGCGATCAGACCGAGGACGAAGAATCTGAGCAGAGTTATATAAGCGAGACGAGAGCTGACAACCACAAAAAAGCATCAACACCAGAGGATGACTCAATAACTTTAAAAGCAAAGCATGTCAAAGCATCCAATTCTTTCAACCGTTGCGAGACCATGCCAAAGGTCACAAATCAAGGAGGTAGCAAGCACTTTCCGGCTGGCCTTGAAGCTCAACATGTTCTCACTTCTCATGAGGGTGATCATTCGACTCCTTGTATAATTCACACGATTTCGCAAGCTCATCACAAGTGCATCATGTAAGTCACATCAAGTCACACAACCTGCTGATCTCTTCTGCGCTTTGATCATNGCTTTGATCATCTTTGATCCGGTCGCTTCTCGGGACTCTGCACATGGGATCACCTTGAGTGTTCAGAAGACGCAAACGTGTGCTGAGGAAAAGGCACATTGCTCACCTCGTTCACTGAAAGGATCTCGTCACCTGCACTTGAGAGAGAAATTTGGTAGCTCTCACATGAGCATTTTTGCCAAACTAGTGAAGTATAGCCAAGCATAGCCGAGCATAAAAAGACCATCGCAATGAGACTGCAGCTTCGACACAACTGATAACTGTTCATAGTCAAATGAACAGGCCTTGGCGCAATGCGCGATTCCTGCCATGATCATGAAGTGAAAGATTTTGACAAGAAAAACAATGTACATAAATNACAGGCCTTGGCGCAATGCGCGATTCCTGCCATGATCATGAAGTGAAAGATTTTGACAAGAAAAACAATGTACATAAATCATAACGTGCATACGTATAACTCATATATGCTGTAGCTTGAGATGAGGACAATGCTTGCAGTAGATTTTACATAGCATGTATAAGCCGTATAAGATCATATAAGTATTGTCTAGGATGACCTACGTATGTAACGTGTATATTTGTAGAGTATTGTAAAGTGTACATGCTGTACAACATGGCCTGCAATTCTTGTTCAAGCCTATCCCCTAGGTGGAAGACCATGGAAGACCTGTAAAGACCTGGATACACTGCAAACTAAAGACATCTGAAGACCTTAAATGCTCTTGACAAATCTTGACAATGCCTCACAGAATTGATCTGAACCTGTCTGGACATCTCGATTCCCCTCGAAAAAAACAATCAAACAAAGTGTGTTTGGGGTTTGGTTGCAGCCAACAAAGGCGGTGCGGCTCATATTCTTTGAGGCACATCTTGTTCACAGAGTCGATTGCTCCGTCGGTGTGGACCAAGTGCACCTCTCCGGGCAGCTTGCTGAAGCCCACAATGCTCACGATGCCCAGAGCAAGAACCAGAAACAGCGATGAAGCTACCATGAGGATCACCGTCACCAGGACGACAACCACCACCGCCACCAATCAAGAAGGATCACTATCAGTCAACATCAACCAAAACCAGTCACAACCACATTACGCCATTACGCACAGGCACAATGGCAACAGCAGCAACAGCAAGAATGGCAAGGACAGTCAGATCAATCATGGAACCACACAACCAGAACAACTATGTGACACAACATGCGGCGACACACTCCCCACGCCTTAAGGGGTGGTTTGCCACCATAGTGGGAGACCTTGCATCATGGAAGAAGCTTAAAGGATCTGAAAAGTAAAATGCTGTTCTCGACGCAGCAGACGCTGCCGCATTGACCAGAAAGTGTCAGATAGTAACGCCCTTCGACATGTTTGAAGAACATCAGAAACTCCAGGAGATGCATTGATACAAGCAGCCTGCAAAAAATGCAAAACCGATCATAAAAAGATATCAAAAAGGGTTACAGAAGGCTACCACAACCCTCCACTGGCACCTGCATTCCCAGCATCTTGTCTGGAGTGGCCTGTGATTAACTTACAGTGTCGGAATTGAAGTTCCATCAGAAGGATTTCGACTCAGCAGAAAGTGGTTTTCTAGCAGCAAAGATGTTCGAAGACTGCGCCTTTCGAAGACTGCGCCTTTCGGAATGTGAACTGCATAATGAAGGTGCCACCTTCAGTTTCAGTGAACTCCTGGCTGAAAGGTACAGTCCAGCTGCACGATCCAGCACAACAACTCCTAAGCGGTGTGAAGGGGCTCATGCATAGGCATACTTATGAATATTAATTGTTCAGCCCAATCTAAGGCTTTTTGCTCTACAGGACTTCATGGTAGCTGCAGCAAACTTCCACCTATGTTGTGGTAACATACAGTATTGCGACATTGCTTCAAGCAATTGACGCCGCATGACGCCGCCATCTGCAGAATCTGCATTTGTGTCGTCATTGATGCATCAGACTGGCCCATGGTGCCTCTGAATTTGCAGTTCGCCGAGGTGGCGTGCTGCTGGCCGCGGAATCCTCGAATTCCAGCAGTAATGGTGCTGTTGGNATTTGCAGTTCGCCGAGGTGGCGTGCTGCTGGCCGCGGAATCCTCGAATTCCAGCAGTAATGGTGCTGTTGGAACGCGCGTTTCCAGGGACATGTTTTTAAACGATGTTGGCTACAATACAAAAGGCCGTATACCGACAAAATCCATGCAAGATACTGCAGTAAGTTGGCAAGCCCATGGCCATTGAACAGATTTGAGCCATTGTCGTTTTTTTTGCAAACAACCCAGACATTCACAAGAATTCTTTTCAAAACCTGGTCTAGTTGAAAAACAAGAAACATCTCTCTCGCTAGGGGACCTGCCGTTCTGTCTTCAGCCCACCCTCTTGCCAGCTCCCTGCTGTGCCAGCCTCAGCGCCCTTGCCACTGCCCTTGTGGTTGCTTCCAACCGGTCCTGGGAAGCAGTCTGTGATTATACATGTTTGTAAAAGCCAAGGCTTCGAACGAAACCAGAAAACTGAAGAAGCCTAGAACTTAATGAAACTAGAAAACANTCTGTGATTATACATGTTTGTAAAAGCCAAGGCTTCGAACGAAACCAGAAAACTGAAGAAGCCTAGAACTTAATGAAACTAGAAAACAGGGAATGACATGAATGACAAGGAATGCGCATAATCCGAACCTGACCCAACCCCGTAGTAAATGCAAGTTTCCACTCGAGTGAGCTGATCTTGTAAACATTTGGAAACCTGAAGCAAAGGATATCAAAAAGGATATGAAAGTGGGACATGCCCCCAAATGCCAGGACAGCAGGTTTCACTGGAAACTGATAGTAAACTGATAGTAAACTGATAGGTTTTCATGGAAGTTTCCAATCCATGGAGTTTCCCCCAAGTCATCCAAGTTAAATAGACCATATTTTAGTATTGAAACCCGTTAAACCCATGGTGACTTGGGGATCCAAATATCTTAAAAACCAATAAATAATCAAAGACCAACACTGCACCATTTACATCCATCTATTTGGAATTAATTGGATTGTTTGGTCCGGGGGGGGGGTCACTTGCCATTTCATCCAAGTTGCTGTCAGGCTGAAAATTAAAAGAACTAAGCACTCTCAGGAGCTCTTCGTTGGAGGTATAGCAGGCTTTGGGCCATACTCCAAACATGTCCTGGTGCCCGATGATTCACCGTGACTCATCTCTGCTCAAACTCTGGGGACCCATGTATGCAGCTCATGCTCAAAATTTCATTCATCTTGTGGGCTAGGCCCGGAGCATAGTTGGACCGTTGGACCATGCTGGACCCAACAAATGCGAGTTTCGGGATGGGTTTGACAAAATGACTGCAAAAGTCAGGGTTGTTCACACCAGTTTGCACTCCGAGCCTCGTTCACCAGTCGCATGAAATCCTCAAAGCCCACCTCACAGTTAAGGCCTCGGATAAGAAGAATATTTTCATATATCTTCAAGACAAACTCCGTATACAACACATTTCAACACAGCATCAACAAAGCACGAACAAAGCATCAACACAGCATCACACATCACGTCCACTACTCGGATCCATTCCCATCATGCACAAAGGCAATCAGTTCACACATGTTAAGCGACAATATCCTACAATCATGTCCCATCGTTGCAAACGGGCTCACCTTATGGCAACATATGGATTTCGAATGAACATACTTGGAGAAGTGGTCTGGTTGGTGTTTGCAGCTTAGATGCAATCCTGTTGCACGATTGCAAATTCCTCCGTCCACTCTTCTTCTGAGCGCGGAAAGCCTCGGCTTTTGGCAGTCCAAAGTTGGCCGAACTACAGCGACTACAATGGGATAGCAACTCAAATTCAGTGACACAGCAAACCTACCAACGGTTGGCGGCCCTGCGGCCCTGTGCAAGTAAGAATGGGCTGTAGACCGCAAATATGAAGATATTGGAAGATATCCGGAGGTAGTACGGAGGTTCAATTAAGGATCGATATGAGCGACCACGACCAACTCCCAACAAAGTACCAACCTCAAGTATCAAACAAGTAGTATAATATAGTATAACATGTGCATACATGTGCAAAACAAACACGATCACCTGCTTAACCTTGATCTTGCACGGACTTGCCGTTCGAGACAATGTGCTTTCTCTGTCGGGTTTTTGCATCATATCCTTGGGAAAGCTGACAACCCTCTGGACCGAGGAACCGGTGAGCTCTGCAAAGAGGCGCATTTCATCCGAACTCAAATGACCAGAGCCACTGCGGTTCAGCGCTCGGAAAACCGCTTATGAGGCTCTTGCGGCTGTCGCCACCATTCGGCATTCTGTCGCTGACCTGCCAGCAGCATGCAGCAATCTCAGCAATGGAAACTCTCTATGTAGGAGGTTCTTGGACTTGCATGACAACATGAGCACAACAGTATGAAAAACATGGTACTGATGAAGGTCTTGGAGAAACTTCACATGATAGCAATCAGCGGTTGGCTTTGGTGGTAGTGAGCACGCAAAAAAAACACACCAAAAAGCCAAAAATCACAAGCTGCAAACAAAGCTACGAATATATCAATTTAACAAAACGAATCCACCAACTCCGGCCGACGCAAGGGGGAGCGCGTAAGGGAAAAAAATTCTCATACAAGCAACAGCAACAACAGCAGCAGCAGCAGCAGCAACAACAACAACAACAACAACAGCATTTGGGCTATGTTTTTGACACGTTTGGCGGTCAGCAGCTGCAGCTGCAGCAGCAGCGGGCCACAGCCAGAGCGACAGCTATATGTTTTTAGTCAAAGAAACTTGGGAAGCAATCTTCTGAGTTACGAATGACTTTTATCCGGTGAGTTTGGGTAGTGGTGACGTAGAGAAGTGGTGACTTAGAGCAGTGGTGACTTAGAGAAGTGGTGACTTAGAGAAGTGGTGACTTAGAGAAGTGGCGACTTAGAGAAGTGGTGACCTAAGGGAAGTGGTGACTTAGAGAAGTGGTGACTTAGAGAAGTGGTGACTGAGGGAAGCGGTGACTTAAGGGAAGCGGTGACTTAGAGAAGTGGTGACTTAAGGGAAGTGGTGACTTAGAGAAATGGTGGCTTAGAGAAGTGGTGACCTAAGAGAAGTGGTGACCTAGAGAAGTGATGACTTGAGGGAAGTGGTGACTTAGAGAAGCGGTGACTTAGAGAAGTGGCGGTGACCTAAGGGAAGTGGTGACCTACGGAAGTGGTGANGAGAAGTGATGACTTGAGGGAAGTGGTGACTTAGAGAAGCGGTGACTTAGAGAAGTGGCGGTGACCTAAGGGAAGTGGTGACCTACGGAAGTGGTGACTTAGAGAAGTGGTGACTCAAGGGAGGTGGTGACTTAGAGAAGTGATGACTTAGAGAAGCGGTGGCTTAGAGAAGTGGCGGTGACCTAGGAGAAGTGGTGACTTGAGGGAAGTGGTGACTTAGAGNAGAAGCGGTGGCTTAGAGAAGTGGCGGTGACCTAGGAGAAGTGGTGACTTGAGGGAAGTGGTGACTTAGAGAAGTGGTGACTCAAGGGAAGTGGTGACTTAGAGAAGTGGTGACTTAGAGAAGTGGTGACTGAGGGAAGCGGTGACTTAAGGGAAGTGGTGACTTAGAGAAGTGGTGACTTAAGGGAAGTGGTGACTTAGAGAAATGGTGGCTTAGAGAAGTGGTGACCTAAGAGAAGTAGTGACTTAGAGAAGTGATGACTTGAGGGAAGTGGTGACTTAGAGAAGCGGTGACTTAGAGAAGTGGCGGTGACCTAAGGGAAGTGGTGACCTACGGAAGTGGTGANGAGAAGTGATGACTTGAGGGAAGTGGTGACTTAGAGAAGCGGTGACTTAGAGAAGTGGCGGTGACCTAAGGGAAGTGGTGACCTACGGAAGTGGTGACTCAAGGGAAGTGGTGACTTAGAGAAGTGATGACTTAGAGAAGCGGTGGCTTAGAGAAGTGGCGGTGACCTAGGAGAAGTGGTGACTTGAGGGAAGTGGTGACTTAGAGNAGAAGCGGTGGCTTAGAGAAGTGGCGGTGACCTAGGAGAAGTGGTGACTTGAGGGAAGTGGTGACTTAGAGAAGTGGTGACTCAAGGGAAGTGGTGACTGAGAGAAGTGGTGACTTAGAGAAGTGGTGACTTAGAGAAATGGTGGCTTTCAGAAGTGGTGACTTAGAGAAGTGGTGACTTAAGTACTTAAGGGAAGCGATGGCTTAGAGAAGTGGTGACTGAGAGAAGTGGTGACTGAGGGAAGTGGTGACTTGAGGGAAGTGGTGACTTAGAGAAGTGGTGACTTAGAGAAGTGGTGACCTAAGAGAAGTGGTGACTTGAGGGAAGCGGTGACTTAGAGAAATGGTGGCTTAGAGAAGTGGTGGCTTAGGGGAAATGGTGACTTAGAGAAATGGTGGCTTAGAGAAATGGTGACCTAAGAGAAGTGGTGACCTAGAGAAGTGATGACTTCAAGAAGTGGTGACTTAGGGAAGTGGTGACTTAGAGAAGTGGTGACCTAAGAGAAGTGGTGACTTAAGGGAAGTGGTGACTTAGAGAAATGGTGGCTTAGAGAAGTGGTGACCTAGGAGAAGTGGTGTCTTAGAGAAGTGATGACTTGAGGGACGTGGTGAGTGACTTAGAGAAGTGGCGGTGACCTAAGGGAAGTGGTGACCTACGGAAGTGGTGACTTAGAGAAGTGGTGACTCAAGGGAAGTGGTGACTTAGAGAAGTGATGACTTAGAGAAGCGGTGGCTTAGAAAAGTGGTGACCTAGGAGAAGTGGTGGCTTAAGCGAAGTGGTGACTTAGAGAAGTGGTAGAGAAGTGGTGACTTAGAGAAGTGGCGCCTTAGAGAAGTGGCGACTTAGAGAGGTGGTGACTTAAGGGAAGTGGTGACTTAGAGAAGCGGTGACCTAAAGGAAGTGGTGACCTAAGGGAAGTGGTGACTTAGAGAAGTGGTGACTTAGAGAAGTGATGACTTAGAGAAGTGGTGACTTAAGGGAAGTGGTGACTTAGAGAAGCTGTGACTTACAGACTTAGAGAAGTGGTGGTTTAGAGAAGTGGTGACTTGGAGAAGTGGTGACTTAGAGAAGTAGTGACTTAGGGAAGTTGTGACTTAGAGAAGTGGTGACCTAAGAGAAGTGGTGACTTAAGGGAAGTGGTGACTTAGAGAAGCTGTGACTTAGAGACTTAGAGAAGTGGTGGTTTAGAGAAGTGGTGACTTGGGGAAGTGGTGACTTAGAGAAGTGGTGACTTAGGGAAGTTGTGACTTAGAGAAGTAGTGGTGACTTAAGGGAAGTGGTGACATAGGGAAGTGGTGACTTACAGAATTATATCACTTTGCCTCACTTTTCTTGTTTGCAGGAATTCACACCCAGCCATATCAACATCGCTTTGTTTTGAAGGTGGAAAAATTGACCCGCAAGAATCAGGCATGTGAATTTCGAACATGTTTCGCATGCATAACCACTCCATCTAATTTTCTTGTATTTGCTGGGAAAATTCAAAAAAAGGCGACATCGAAATCACTTGGTTTTGAAGATGGAAATGTTGATCGACCAAAAAAGAGGATGCCAATTCCAAACGTTTCTGTGCAAAGACCTCATCAAGATTTGAATCCGTTTTTGCACCTCGAACCAATGACCTTTTCTTCTGGTCTATTGGAATCCATTCATGCCGCAACAAGGCTCATACAACCAAACTTGCAAGGTTCTAAAATGACCCCCCCTCAAAATTCCAAAATGATAGCGGGCTATGATTTTAGAACCCTGAACGGCAAGGAAATGGGATGCTAGATACCTCGATCTTGAGGGCATGAAAAATTGGTATCTGGGAGGCCTTTCAACCAAGATGGCCTCACATATCGCTAACAGAGCATCAACATAGGCCTTAAGATGGGTCAACATGGGCCCAACATGGGCCAACATATGGCCAAGATAGGGCTAACATGGGCAAAGATGGGTAAACCTTTAAATCCAGGCGCCGGCCAGGACGCTCGTGCATCGCCCGGAAAGTTACATACGCTGGCGCCCCCTGCCGCCGACCCGTACCCGCCCGACTGAAGCCACTGTAATCTACAGTCTATCGTGTGTGTGAGGTGACAAAAACCATGGGGTTTTACGGTTTTTTGCGCGCTTCGACGATCAAGATTTTTTGGTTGGGGACGGGTCTGGAACGGAAAAAATGGTGTCTGGGAAGTTTTTTTGACTCAAGATGGCCTCACATATCGCCAACAGAGCCTCAACATGGGCCTCAAGGTGGGTCAACATGGGCCCAAGATGGGCCAACACGGGGCCAAGATAGGGCTAACATGGGCCAAGCTGGGGCCAACATAGTCCAACATGGGGCCAACATAGCGCCAAGATAAGGCCAACATGGGCCCAGATAGGGCCAACTTGGGCCAAGATAGGGCCAACATAGGCGAAGCTGTGGCAACATGGCCCAAGATCAGCCCAAGAGAGCCTAACCTGGCACAACCTGGGCCCAACAAAACCCTCGTTTTTACGTGTTTTTTGCTTCCGCGGCGAGGTCCCGGACGGAAAAATTGGCATCTTGATGGTCTTTCAACACAACATAGGCCCTGACATGGGTCAACATGGGTCCAACATAGGCCACCATGGGGCCAAACATAGCGCCAAGATAAGGCCAACATGGGCCAAGATAAGGGTCACATAGGCCAAAATAAGGCAAAGATATGCCAACATCGGGCCAACGTAGGCGCAGATAGGACCAACATGGGCCAACGCAGGGCCAACATAGGCCAACATGGGCCAAAAAGGTGCCACCTCTAGCAAGTTAGCGTGCAGTTCCTTCTGTCTGCCTTTCGCATCTTCCAAGACCTTCCCGGCAGCCAGGCATAAGCCTTTAAATCCGGCGCCAATCCCCCGCAAAATCCGGGCGCCGGCCGGCCGGAGCCCGAAGGTTGACGCCCCCTGCCGCTGACCACCCCGTGTCGACTGATGACCCTATAAATTTGTGCGTGTGACAAAAATTGGTCTCTGAAAGGTTTTTCGACCCAGGTGGGCGAACATGTTGCCAACATAGCTTCAACATATGCCCCAACATGGGTCAACATGGGGCCTACATAGGCCAAGATCGGGCCAACATAGGGCCAAGATACGGCCAACTTGGGCCAAGATAGGGCCAACATAAGCCAACATAGGGCCAACTTAGGGCCAACATAGGCTGACTTAGGCTCGACATTGTCAGCGAAGCTCAAAAACCGCGGTTTTTACGTGGTTTTTGCTTCCAAGGAGGATCCGGGACGGAGACATTGGCATCCGTTTAACATATCGCCAAAAGAGCCTCAACATAGGCCCCAAGATGGGTCAACATGGGCCAACATAAGCCCAGAGAGGGCCAATAAAGGACCAAGATAGGGGTAACCTGGGCCAAGATACGGCTAACAAAGGCCGACATAGAGCCAACATAGGCCAGATTAGGCTCCACATGGGCCCAGATGGGCCCAAGATGCGCCCAACCTGGCCCAACCTGGGCCCAACAAAAACGTTTTTTTTACGTGGTTTTAGCTTTCACGCAGAGGTCCGGGACGGAAAGCATGTCGCGAACAGAGCCTCAACATGGGCGCTCACATGGGTCAACATGGGGCCAACATAGGCCAACATGGGGCCAACATAGCGCCAAGATAAGGCCAACGTGGGCCAAGATACGGGTAACAAGGCCAAGATAGGGCCAACATCGGGCCAACGTAGGCGAAGAGAGGGCCAACATGGGCCAACGCAGGGCCAACATAGGCCAACAAGGGCCAAAACGCTGCCACAGAGATGGTCCAACATATCGGCAACACCGCCTCAAGCTAGGCCCCAAGCCACAACAACAACAACAACAACAACAACAACAACAACAACAACAACAACAACCCAGTCCAGTCGCAGCCACCACAACCAGGACCAGCAGCAACAACACCCACAGCCACAACTGTGGGGCCTTCGGTGGTAACCGACAACCGAAGATTGTATACGCTGACGCCCTGTGCCGCCAACACACCAGCGCGGCACTGAGGACCCTGTAATTTACACTGTATCGTGTGTGTGAGGTGCCAAAAACATGAATTTTAACGGTGTTTTGCGCTCTTGCACGATACAAGATTTTTTGGTTGGCGACGTGTAAAAACCGTGGGTTTTTCGCGGTTTTTGCTTCCGCGGAGAGACCTGGGACGGAAAAATTGGTATCCGGGAGGCCTTTCAACCAAGATGGCCTCACATATCGCCAACAGAGCCTCAACGTAGGCCCCAAGATGGGTCAACATTGGCCCAACATGGGCCAACATATGGTGAAGATGGGGCCAAGATAAAGCAAACATGGGCCAAGATGGGGCCAACATGGGGCCAACATAGCGCCAAGATGAGGCCAACATGGGCCTCGATAGGGGTAACATAGGCCAAGATAGGGCGAAGATGGGCCAACATCGGGCCAACGTACGCGAAGATGGGGCCAACATGGGCCAATACAGGGCCAACCACCCTTTCCTTGCCGCCCGGCTCAAACAAGATGGCCTCCTATATCGCCAACAGAGCCTCAACATAGGCCTAAGATGGGTCAACATTGGCCACATGTGGGGTCTTCTCTAAATTCCTTTACCCGGATTCGGTCGCAAATCACCATCACTGCGTTTTTACAGGACTCCGCCTTCAAACTTCAATTGCCTGAGCAAGNTCGCAAATCACCATCACTGCGTTTTTACAGGACTCCGCCTTCAAACTTCAATTGCCTGAGCAAGCCTCGGATATGGATGAAAAAGATCGTGAATGATTACTCCCACCAAAATCCTTGACACGTATCAAGCGCACGGCCATTTTAGCTGGAGCTGTTAAAACTACTAGAAACACATGGAAACACTATCACACCCTGCATGGTTCCTTTGCTTGGTCTAAGCCCATCTATCCAGTTGCTGCTACTACCAGCTGGAAGCAAACAGTGCTCTTGCGTTTTCAAGTACGGTGAGTTGACCAGCGGGCAACTGCGTATTCTTGGGGCAATNTACCAGCTGGAAGCAAACAGTGCTCTTGCGTTTTCAAGTACGGTGAGTTGACCAGCGGGCAACTGCGTATTCTTGGGGCAATTATCTAGCGCGGATCTACCGCCAGAACTACGTTTAGCCTAGCCATTAAAACATGAAAACAATTGTTTTCGCATACCTTCATATGTCACGTTTGTGATGATGGCCACAAAGAAGGTGAAGCGGCAATGCAGCTCAAAGAGATTTATGAAGAGTAAGGCTACTGTGGAGTTGCCCAAGCAGGACCAGGAACAACTGGTGCAAGAAAGCAACAGGGAAAGAAAGCATCGGGCCTGACCTATGTTTCACTTGAACGGCTATGTAAAAGTATCTAGTGCCACACTAGCGCAAATCTAGCGCTAAGCCGCAGGCAAGCAATTTCACTGCATTACATCACTGTCCAAATATTTATGACCCTCGGATTTAAAAGTTCCTTGTAGGCATTTTAGAGCGGATCCCATAATGGTGAAGATGGGGCCAAGATAGGGCCAAGATAGGGCAAACATGGGCCAAGATGGGGCCAACATGGGGCCAACATAGCGCCAAGATGAGGCCAATGGGCCAAGATACGTAACATAGGCCAAGATTAGGCGAAGATGGGACAACATCGGGCCAACGTAGGCGAAGATGGGGCCAACATGGGCCAATACAGGGCCAACCAGCCCTTTCCTTGCCGTCGCCCGGCTGTCAGGCGTAAGCCTTTAAAAAAGACGCGCAATAACAACAGCCGCAGCAGCCGCAGCAGCAGCAACAACAACAACACCAACAACACCAACACCACCACCACCACCACCACCACCACCACCACCACCACCACCAACACCAACACCAACACCAACACCAACACCACCACCACCACCACCGCCACCACCACCACCACCACCACCACCAACAACAACAACAACAACCAGCAACAACAACAGCAACAACAACAACAACAACAACAACACCAGCAACAACAACAACAACAACAACAACAACAACCACCACCACCACCACCACCACAGCCACAACCACAACCACAACCCTTGGGGCATCGCCGGTTTGCGAAGCCCTACAATAAGAGCAACCCATGAAAACCCTATTCGGCAGAATTGAAAGTTGTGGGCAGATTTTTCCCCAAGACTCGACTTTCTGAGGACCGCACGTGCGCCGAGTCATCCATTTTGAGCAGCGTTTGTAAGGTTAACTTACTTGGAGCCAAACCACTGCGTCTCCATCCGAAGGAAGTGAAACGACATCTCAGGGTGGCTCGTGTGCCGTGCGAACAAGCCATTGATCCAAAGGTGATATCCTGCATCCAGGATCTACCCTTTTTCATCCCCTTGCCAGTTCACCCCCCCGACCTGGGCGCTCTAATTTTGTAGCAGACCCAGTGTGTAATTTGGGGAGGCCCCTCAATGACCATCTACAAAATTGAAGCCTTAGCACACACATACATAGTCAGCCCATAAAATTAGAGCCAGCCAGTACCCCATCGATATCACAAAGTCCAAAAACACTACAAAAATATTTTGCTTCGAGTGATCCCCACCATGACACTTTATTTGGCATATAGTGTGATAAATATTTTGACATTCTTTCTGATAAAATTTTCTGGCAGGGAAGAGGAGGAGAGGACAACTCCGATGAAATCTAGAGACCTTCGGTCTCTGGATTTCATCGGAGTTGTCCTCTCCTCCTCTTCCTCTTGGCGTTCTATCTGACATTCTCTCTGACATATGCTCTAACATTCTATCTGACATTCTTTCTGACATTTTATCTGACGTATATTATGACATTCTTTCTGGCATTCTATCTGGCATATCTTTTGACATTCTTTCTGGCATATCTTCTGACATTCTTTCTGGCATTCTATCTGGCATATCTTCTGACATTCTTTCTGGCATTCTATCTGGCATATCTTCTGCCATTCTTTCTGGCATTCTATCTGGCATATCTTCTGACACATATCTTCTGACATTCTATCTGGCATTCTATCTGGCATATCTTTTGACATTCTTTCTGGCATATCTTCTGCCATTCTTTCTGGCATTCTATCTGGCATCTCTTCTGAAATTCTTTCTGGCATTCTATCTGGCATATCTTTTGACATTCTTTCTGGCATATCTTCTGACATTCTTTCTGGCATTCTATCTGGCATATCTTCTGACATTCTTTCTGGCATTCTATCTGGCATATCTTCTGCCATTCTTTCTGGCATTCTATCTGGCATATCTTCTGACATTCTATCTGACATTCTTTCTGGCATTCTATCTGGCGGTTGAGGTCCGGCAGTGCCCACTAGGATCTGAGGCTCGCGGTTGAGGTCCGGCAGTGCCCACTGGGATCTGGGGCTCGCGGTTGAAGTACGGCAGTGCCCACTGCGATCTGGACCTTGCGGTTGAAGTCCGGCAGTGCCCACTGGGATCGCGAGCTCGCGGTTGAGGTCCGGCAGTGCCCACGCAGGCCCGGCAGTGCCCACTGTGATCTATGGCTGATGAGGTCCGGCAGTGCCCACTGCGATCTGGAGCTGGTGAGGGGGCGGGATCTATGGCTGGCAGATGAGGTCCGGCAGTGCCCACTGCGATCTGGAGCTGGCGAGGAGGAGGCGGGCGAAGGGGAGAAGGAAGAGGAGCACCCCGCGCAGCTCTGTTAAAATCTAGTGCCCCTCACCTGGCAGGTGGGGAATTAGAGCGCCCAGGTCGTATGAAAAAGTGAATTAGCTCCGTATTGACCTCTATAAAATTGGGGCCAACCAAAATGGTGTGATCATGGCCATGTTTTTTAGCTCAAATTTAGTGTCCCAAGTCAATTTTGGGGGCCCCTCTGCTTTCCCATCGATTATCTGGTTCCCAAATGTATCTCAGTTTAAGTAGGGACACAATTCTGTAGACCTGGGTGCCTAGACAGGACAACCTCCTCAGATGTAGCTGGGGTTGCAAGTTTATAGGGGCCAAAACTGCCCGACCTACAGGCTCCAATTTTGTACGCATCAATCTCTTTGAGGACCTGGGTGCCTAGACAGGACAACCTCCTCAGATTTAGCTGGGGTTGCAATTTTAAAGGGACCAAAATTGCCTTCCACCTACAGATCAATCTCTTTGAGGACCTGGGTGCCTAGACAAATTTTATAGGGGCCAAAATTGCCTTCGACCTACAGGCTCCAATTTTGTACGCATCAATCTCTTTGAGGACCTGGGTGCCTAGACAGGACAACCTCCGCAGATGTAGCTGGGGTTGCAATTTTATAGGGGCCAAAATTGCCTTCGACCTACAGATCAATCTCTTTGAGGACCTGGGTGCCTAGACAGGACAACCTCTGCAGATGTAGCTGGGGTTGCAAGTTTTTAGGGGCCAAAATTGCCTTCGACCTACAGGCTCCAATTTTGTACGCATCAATCTCTTTGAGGACCTGGGTGCCTAGACAGGACAACCTCTGCAGATGTAGCTGGCGTTGCAATTTTATAGGGGCCAAAACTGCCTTCGACCTACAGGCTCCAATTTTGTAGGGATCAATCTCTTTGAGGACTTGGGTGCCTAGACAGGACAACCTCCTCAGATGTAGCTGGGGTTGCAATTTTATAGGTGCCAAAATTGCCTTCGACCTACAGGCTCCAATTTTGTAGGGATCAATCTCTTTGAGGACCTGGGTGCCTAGACAGGACAACCTTCTCAGATGTAGCTGGGGTTGCAATTTTTTAGGGGTGTAGGATAGTTTTTGTTTTTTTTTTGGCAAGGTTTTGGATTTTTTTTGGTTTCTGCTCTGGCACCGTTTGCCTTCTATTTGCAACAGTTTGGAACTTAAACCTGTCATTTTGCATAGTATTTGCTTCATTCTGGCATGCTCACCGTCCATTTTGCATGGTATTTGCTACATGTTGGCACGTTCGCCTTCCATTTTGCATGATATTTGCTACATGTTGGCGCTTGAGCCTTTCATTTTGCATGATAATTGCTACATGTTGGTACTTCAAACGCCAATGTGGGTTTCTTTAAGGTTTCTTTACAGTTTTATTTAAATAGGGTTTCTTTCGGGTTTCAATTAAAAAGTTTCATTTAGGGTTTCATTTAGGGTTTCTCTAGGGTCTCATTAGAGTTTCATTTAGGGTTTCTCTAGGGTCTCATTAGAGTTTCATTTAGGGTTTCTTTAGGGTTTTATTTAAATAGGGTTTCTTTCTGGTTTCATTTAGGATTCCTGGTATGTTTTGTTAGGGTTTCATTTAGGTTTCATTTAAGGTATCTTTCGGGTTTTATTTGTGGTGTCATTTAGGGTATCCTTAGGGTTTCATTTAGGGTATCTTTAGGGTGGCTTCTTTAAGGTTTTATTGGAATTTTATTAGGGTTTCTTTAGGCGTTTTTTTAAGGTTTCATTTCGAGTTTCATGTAAGTAAGGTTTCTTTACAGTTTTAGTACGTTTTCTTTAGGGGTTCATTTAAGGCTTCATATAGGGTTTCATGTAGGGTGCTATTTAGGGTTTCACATAGGCTTTCATTTAGGGTGTCATTTAAGGTTTCATATAGGGTTTCATTTAGGGTTTCATATGGGTTTCATCTAGGTTTCATCTAGGGTTTCATTTAGGGTTCATCTAGGGTTTCATTCAGGGTTTCTCTAAGGTTTTATTAGGGTTTCTTTAGGCGTTCATTTGAGGCTTCCTGTAGGGATTTTCATGATACAAACAAGAGGGAATGAAGCAAAAGAACACGAAAAGCAAAGAGACAGTAGAGAAAGGAAGCAGAGGAGCAAGAAGAAGTAGAGCAGCAAAAACGCATGACTGTAGAGAAGGAAAAGTAGAAGTAGAAAGGCACAGAAGCAGAAAAACAGAGAAGCAGGAAAAGCGAAAAGCGGAAAAGCAAAGAAGCAGAAAAGCAGAGAAGCAGGAAAAGCGGACAAGCAGAGAAGCAGGAAAGCAAGAAAAGCGGAAAAGCAAAGAAGCAGAAAGCGGAGAAGCAGAAAAGCAGAGAAGCAGGAAAAGCGGACAAGCAGAGAGGCAGGAAAGCAAGAAAAGCGGAAAAGCAAAGAAGCAGAAAAGCGGAGAAGCGGAGAATCAGGAGACCCAAAAAAAATCCAAAACCTTGCCCAAAAAAAACCAAATCAATGACCCTCCATTTTATAGGGGCCAAAACTGCCTTCGACCTACAGGCTCCAATTTTGTAGGGATCAATCTCTTTGAGGACCTGGGTGCCTAGACAGGACAACCTCCTCAGGATCAATCTCTTTGAGGACCTGGGTGCCTAGACAGGACAACCTCCTCAGATGTAGCTGGGGTTGCAAGTTTATAGGGGCCAAAGTTGCCTTCGACCTACACAGGGGTCAGAGTCACATTCGCCCCTACCTAAACTAGGGTCACCCTCGCCCCTATTGAACTCATTCAACCTTTTAGGGTTTAATCTAGGGACATTTAGGTGGGACTGGGGAGCAGGGGCTTTAGGGGGACTTTAGAGGACGCACCACACCTACCCTTCTACTCAACTCATTCAACCTTTTAGGGTTAAACCTGGGGACAAGGGGGCATCTAGGTGGGACTAGGGAGCAGGACGGGAACTTGCCAGACGATCTTCATACTACACAGGTAACTTCTTCTTGGAACTTGCCAGACACTCTTGATGCTACGTAGTTAAGGTCTTCTTGGAACTTGCCAGACGATCTTCATACTACATAAGTAACTTCTTCTTGGAACTTGCCATGACACTCTTGATGCTACGTAGTTAACGTCTTGGTGGAACTTGCCAGACGCTCTTGATACTACCTAGGTCACTTCTTCTGTGAACTTGCCAGACACTCTTGATACTACGCCGTTAACGTCTTCTTGGAACTTGCCAGACGATCTTCATACTACTTAGGCAACTTCTTCTTGGAATTGCCAGACACTCTTGATGCTACGTAGTTAACGTCTTCTTGGAACTTGCCAGACGATCTTCATACTACATAAGTAACTTCTTCTTGGAACTTGCCAGACACTCTTGCTGCTACGTAGCTAACGTCTTCTTGGAACTTGCCAGACGCCCTTGATACTACCTAGGTAACTTCTTCTTGGAACTTGCCATGACACTCTTGATGCTACGTAGTTAACGTCTTCTTGGAACTTGCCAGACGATCTTCATACTACATAAGTACCTTCTTCTTGGAACTTGCCAGGCACTCTTGATGCTACGTAGTTAACGTCTTGGTGGAACTTGCCAGGCGCTCTTGATACTACCTAGGTCACTTCTTCTTGGAACTTGGCCAGACACTCTTGATGCTTCGTTCACTCTCTCGTCTCGGAACTTGCAAAACACTCTGAATGCTACGAAGTTAGCCTATTCTTGACACTTTCGAGACAGTCTGAACGCTCTCGACCTCTTTTTTGCCAGGTGCGATCTCAGTTTGGCTGTGATTTGCACCTCAAATCTACTGTGCTTGCCACGCAAAACCAAGTGGCGTCACATTCGCCCCTACCCCAGGGTCAGCTGCGCCCCTATACCTCCCCCTTCAGTAGGGGCAAGTGCGACTCCAAGTGAGGTAGGGGCAAATGCGAACCCTGTACCATCTACAGGCTCCAATTTTGTAGGGATCAATCTCTTTGAGGACCTGGGTGCCTAGACAGGACAACCTCCGCAGATGTAGCTGGGGTTGCAATTTTACAGGGGCCAAAACTGCCTTTGACCTACAGGCTCCAATTTTGTAGGGATCAATCTCTTCAAGGACCTGGGTGCCTAGACAGGACAACCTCCTCAGATGTAGCTGGGGTTGCAATTTTATAGGGGCCAAAACTGCCTTCGACCTACAGGCTCCAATTTTGTAGGGATCAATCTCTTTAAGGACCTGGGTGCCTAGACAGGACAACATCCTCAGATGTGGCTGGGGTTGCAAGTTTATAGGGGCCAAAACTGCCTTCGACCTACAGGCTCCAATTTTGTAGGGATCAATCTGTTGGAGAACCTGGGTGCCTAGACAGGACAACCTCTTGGGATACCTAGGGGCTGCCATTTTAAAGGGCAGGACAACCTCCTCAGATACCTAGGGGGTTGCCATTTTAAAGGGCAGGGCAACCTCCTGGGATGCACCTAGGGACTGCCATTTTATAGGGGTCAAAATTGCCTTCGACCCAGGGGCTCCAATTTTGTAGAGGCAAAGCCCCCCGGTGACATAGGGTGTGTCTAAACACACCTGTGTCCTCTGTAAATCAGGACACCAATGACCGAAATAAAATCACAACACCCAGGTTAGATAGCCCTAAAANTCTAAACACACCTGTGTCCTCTGTAAATCAGGACACCAATGACCGAAATAAAATCACAACACCCAGGTTAGATAGCCCTAAAAGCACATTCAGGCAATATAGAAAAATGCTTTATATGGGCACCCAAGTACCTTGATTCTACAGAGGGAATTCGAAGGGAGATTTTTCAAATATTATCCAGATATTTTAATGTCCATGTGTTTTTTTCACTTTTCTCTTCTCCACCATGCACATCGCGCATGCTTGTGCGCTCTGATGTAGCAACATGGCATGGTTTCATGAAACAACTTGGTCACCACAGGGTTCCAATTTTGTAGCTACCTACACCATGAAATGCCAATTTTATAGCACCCTACAACTATGAATCTTGGGGGGTTCCAATTTTGTAGTCGTTTGAAGCCTTGATACATTGCAAAATTGGCTAATGATCAAAACCATTTCAAACCAACACATTTCCCTATAGAATTGGAGCCTCATATAAAATTGAAGCCCTGGATCACTAAATTTAGGCACCAACAAGAAATACAAAATTGGAACACCCTGGTCCTAGATAAGATTTGCGCCCACCAAAACAATGCAAAAAGGGCAGGGGAATTTGAGATAATAAAATTGTTTTATCCGACACCTAGGTGTCCCAATTCTATAGGGGAAACTCGCCAGGGGATTCTNAAACAATGCAAAAAGGGCAGGGGAATTTGAGATAATAAAATTGTTTTATCCGACACCTAGGTGTCCCAATTCTATAGGGGAAACTCGCCAGGGGATTCTTTTTCAGCAGCGCACTTTGGTTCCTCTCAGCAAGTCAACCAGTGTGTGATTCTTGGCTGCTGCTTCGTCCATGTTCCCCTTCCTGTCTGCCAGTACCATGCTGTTCAGCTTGATATTTGCAAGAGCGAAGGTTTCATCATCCTTCATAACGGCTTCCAACATGTATGCCGCTACGTGTCTGACCTGACATCGCACCTCCCTTTCTTTCAGAGATTCTTTCCAAGAACTCACAGACTCGAGGAGCTCGAGTACGAGTTTTACGTTGAGATCAGGGTAAACTGCTTGGCAATCCTTCAGCAACTCCAAGGCACATAAGCGCAATTGCGGCTCCATATCTGCGTGAAGCACTCCCAGAAGGCCGTTGGTGAGAGGAAGTGTTAAATCTCGGACCCCTTGATTTCGCACTGCACGGCACAACGTGATAGCAGTGTTTTTGAGCAAACCTTGCTTGGAGCCAAACCACTGCGTCGCCATCCGAAGGAAGTGAAGCGACATCTCAGGGTGGCTCTTGTGCCACACGAAAAGGCCGTTGATCCAAAGGCGATATCCTGCACACGGCACAACGGGTGGCTCTTGTGCCACACGAAAAGGCCGTTGATCCAAAGGCGATATCCTGCACACGGCACAACTGAGGACATGAGGTGGCAATGCAGATGTTGACTGGAAAAATTTGAACATAGCATCAAAATTCTCTCAATGAAACCAACTGCAGATGTTCTTTTTGCCAATCCACGTTTGAGCACACCCTGAACAGGGCTCAACCAGGAAAACAGTGCCGAGCTCAACCCACCGTGTTTTGCAAGCCTTGGAAACCTTCTGAAGCATTCCTCTTGGCCTCCTCTGCGGCCTCAAAACCCTTCTGACGGATCACCCTCTTGTAGTCCATGAACTCAAGGCCTGGGTGTCTCCTTGGTTCTTTTCCGTGGCTCGACTTGCCCAAAACTAAGTCTCGGGTAGACAGAGCAGGCAGACAAACAGGATCGACCAAATTACCAAAGTCTCCAAGTTTGGGGCCTTTCCTGAAAAAAACGCACCAAAACTCCATTTCAAATTTTGCCTTCATGTTCTGTTTCACCAATTGGAGCTCGACTTTGCTATAAAAAAACGTGCGACTTTGGATGCATATTTATTCTATACAATACTTGACAATAATACGAAAGAATGTGTCATGTCCGGTCCACCCAACAGGAGAAAACTCACATTGTTGCAAACAGATCCAAGCGGCCCATCCCCAGCGCAGTGCTCCGGCAACGAATCCAGGTCCATCAACTTGAACAAGTGAGCCACCCAAACCTTTGTTCAGANCCCATCCCCAGCGCAGTGCTCCGGCAACGAATCCAGGTCCATCAACTTGAACAAGTGAGCCACCCAAACCTTTGTTCAGATCAAACAAATAACTCGAAAAGTATCAGATTCGAACAGATTCAAAAAATGGGCTTACCGCGAAGCTGGCCTTTGAATTCGAGAAGACGCGCGACACGGCACGTGTCTCCATCGTCACCACTTCGATTACCTAACAGATAACTGCGGTTGCTAAGTCAAAGTAACTTCTGGTGAATAAGGAAGAAGTCTACTTGAAGACTGGTTTAGTTGAATTGTTTAAACATTTTTGTTCTGAGAGNAACTGCGGTTGCTAAGTCAAAGTAACTTCTGGTGAATAAGGAAGAAGTCTACTTGAAGACTGGTTTAGTTGAATTGTTTAAACATTTTTGTTCTGAGAGATGCACCGGCAGAAATGGCAGCAGAAGAGACCAAAGCCTGAGCCATTTGGACCAAAGACAAGCACAGCATCAGCTGATGGATTGATCTACCTGTGAAAGGAAAACGCCTGGAGCAAACCATATGCCAATTTTTCAAACATGCAGAAAGCCAAGATGCTCTGATGGTAAAAACATTGTGTCTTGATCTTGTAAGCCATCCTGGAGCAAAGAGTGCAAGAACAAATCAGAGTAGAGCCAAAATAATGAAACAGCGACAGCAACACAAAAGACCGCCAGTGAAAATGCCAAGCATCGAAAGAAAGTCCAAAGCTACCAACGAATTGCAAAACAAAACGAAGCTTTTGTTTTGGCTACTCTTTGTGTATCTTTGTGTTGCTTTGCCAACTACTGAACTGCCCTAACTTGTCAACCTGTCCGACCTGGCTTCTCTCAACCGTTGCATCAAGAATGGATTTACCAGTGGTACTTTGCTATTTCAGATCGACTCCACCTCAATGTTCCAGACCAAAACAGTACGATTTCATGATGAAACTTTCTGAGTCCCAGGAATTTGCCTGACAAGAGGAGGAGAACGCCTCCTCCATTGCCTTTCAGAACAAAATCAGCGGTTTCTTGAAAAACTCTTCGTGAGAAAACCCACACATGGTCCTTTCGTGTCGCGACTTGTGCGAACCAACTTGCTCATGTGTTTGAGTACCGTTCCTATCCATTTTTTTTGTTGGCAAGTTGTGATGATGATAGGTTCTGATACAGTAACGAATGTATTCAGCGAAAGTCCAGGAGAACTGATCCACATACATTGTATATAAATGTGTATATATATATATATAATGTGCACACACGATGTCTGTTTAAACAGTTGTCTGTTTAAACAAGTAAAGTCACATAAATAGTTGCATGTACTGCATATGATGTGTGCATCTACACATAACATTGTCTTGGCTGGGCATACCACAGATTATATACATGCAACATATAGAGTATATCAATTAGCAATAGATAATACAATGCAAATGTGGATGTAGGACACACGTGCGTTGACACTCACAACATAACATACCATGGACACATCCATGGACCATGGCAGGGAAGGGAACAAGTCCATACAATTGGAACATCTGCATGCTGTCCTTCCGCAATATGCTGTCAGAAAAGTTGACACAATTCTTCCGTACATGAACACTTTTCAACGTATGAGTGCCCCCGTTTCCTTCCAAGGACAGGGAGTCTTCCACCAACCATCTTAAGAAAATGTATCAAGGATGCAATGGCCACGAGCGGCAGAAGGGTGCACCAATCAGACATCTATACTGTAACTGCATCTACACAATCCTTTCATTTTTGAAAACAATTTCCAGCGGCCTCTGCCTTTGCCACTCTTCTATGCTCCACCTCAAGCTCTTCATGCGACAGAAATAGTTGCAGCCTCTAGCAACTGTTTAGCAGTATGAAACTGAAGATGGCCTTTTCCTCTATTTTTTGTCGCTCTGCTTCCAGTCTTTGACTGTAAGGTTCGGACTTTTGTTTTCGAGGGCGGGCCATGTGCCGTTGGCCAATCTTCGTGGCCTTCAATGNACTGTAAGGTTCGGACTTTTGTTTTCGAGGGCGGGCCATGTGCCGTTGGCCAATCTTCGTGGCCTTCAATGAATTCCCCATCCGATGAGGACACCCTATAATCCAACAATGTAATATATATATATATATATATCATACATACACCGCTATCGCCGATATCTTCAAAACGAAATTCAGTGTCAACAAGAACTGCACAAAAAGAGAAAAACTGCCTTCGGCCCTCGAATGGGAGGCTGCCCCTGGCACAAACCTTGGTGAGAATCTGTCGCCTTTGCCCAACTCCGAAACA
>BGPT01001714.1:6574-31964 GCA_003297045.1 Symbiodinium sp. clade C Y103 | reverse complement strand
TTTTCATGCCTGATGAAAACGGAAGTAGTGCGATGTGCAAGTACAAGAGAAGTCTTTCTTTTGTTCATCGTGAAGCATCTGAATTGTTTGTGATTCAATGTTAAAAACGAATATATTGTTTGATTCGTTCCTGCGGCCCATGGCCTCTGCCAACCTCCCCAAGGATCTCCNGAAGCATCTGAATTGTTTGTGATTCAATGTTAAAAACGAATATATTGTTTGATTCGTTCCTGCGGCCCATGGCCTCTGCCAACCTCCCCAAGGATCTCCCCCTGGCACAAACCTTGGTAAGAATCTGCCGCCTTTGCCCAACTCCGAAAAACATGGAATTGTCATGAATTGTCTGCGTGGACTTGGCATCCGGCTCGTGCGCTGATGGGTTCAGCGTCCATGGCTGGCAAAGCCTTGGCTGACGTAGCTTCCAACGACTCACACCTGATGAAACACCACCAAACCCTGGAGGATCAAAACTGCTCGATAAGGCAAATCGAGCGAATCGGGGAACAGAACAAGAGACCAGGCTATCTAGACTCAACTATGTGAAAATGNCCAAACCCTGGAGGATCAAAACTGCTCGATAAGGCAAATCGAGCGAATCGGGGAACAGAACAAGAGACCAGGCTATCTAGACTCAACTATGTGAAAATGATTGTATGTCACGGTATTTATGCGCGCTTGTCCCCATGGGCCCAAATCAAGCAAACGATGAGTTCCCGGCTGGCTCAGCTTTGCCTCTTGCAACAACAGAACTTGTACCGTTCTTCATTGCAGTCCCGGCCAAGTGGATGGCAAAAATTGTTTCAAGACTATACAGAAAAGAGATTGAAAGAGAGTTCTTTCACTTACTATCAAACTGTAAACGCGATCCACCGGAGTGCAAATCAACGTGCAACGCATTTCTGCAACACTCAAATTCATAGCCTCCAGCTCGTTGACATATTGGTGGCTTCTGCGAGTCTCTTCTTCCAGCCATTGCACATGCGACAGCGCCTGCGGCATGGTTCAAATGGATATCCATATGGACCCGGTGACCCGTCTTCTCACCAACATCCACGGCTCTAAAACAAAGGCGTCAGGGACACAGTAAGATTCAACTAGCAAATGTTGTACATGTTGCACGAAAACCATTCAATCAGTTGTTTTTGTGATGTTTGTCATCACGAATGCCGAAGCCTCTTGCAGCTGCATTTGCATCGCGGCTTCCGCTTGCCGAAAATGCTTAACAGAAGCTCGAACCTTCCGCCAAAAGGGACAAAGAAATGCAAGAAGATGCACCCTTCCACAGTTTCCACAAGGCTTTACAGAAAATCAGATCTTTGAACGTACAAGTAGAGTAGCGGGTGTGTGCATATTCATCATTATACAATTTTACACATTACATCTTAGATACATATTACATCCAAATTTGGGACATCGTCCTTTGGCAATCCACCCTGCGCCTGCTCATCTCTGCGTGCAATTTCCGCCCGGGCCAATTCTAGCAAAGACCTTGGACGGATAAAAATAATCCAATGAGAATCCACTCGGAATCCACAAGAACCCAGAAGACATGTCTGATACCAGAAACACAAACGTTTCTAAACAACATCATGAGGTTCAAACGCNAATGAGAATCCACTCGGAATCCACAAGAACCCAGAAGACATGTCTGATACCAGAAACACAAACGTTTCTAAACAACATCATGAGGTTCAAACGCCATGCTCTGCTTTGCCTGAATGGAACAGTCCCGCATTGGCTGTGTATGTGCCATATCCATGTCTCACTTGTCTCACTGTCATTGTGATTGTCTCAAGCGTGTAAGAGTTTGCAAAATTCGCTGCCTCGAGTTGGAGTTGCTCTCTCAAGTCTTCCAACATCTGCTTTGTCCTTGTCTCAGCCTGGCATGATGAGACAATCCTGGAACTTGGAACATCCAAAAACAAGTGGTCGAAGACCACATTGGCCCCAGAAGTGGACGTTTCGATTTTCACTGATTTTCACAAATTTGACTGATGTTGCCAAGAGGTACCAAAAGCAGGACAAAACTGCACGTGCAATAGTTGCTTTTTACTTTCCTGCATCTATTTGGCGTTCAATAGCTTCAATAGAATGCCGCAAATCAAATTGAGCCCCTTAAAACACAGTGAAACGAGCCCCCCTTCGAATAACCCCTATAGAATAGTATAGAATAAGATAAGGCAATTTAAGTTGGCATTTTTAAATAGTGCCTAGATTTGTTCTGGGAGCTTGAAAAACTGTGGGTTGTGATTTTATAGGGGACATTGGTGTCCTGGTTTTATAGGGGACACGGGTGTGTTAAAACACACCGTATGCAACATTAATGTCATTCATATTACAGGGGACACAGGTGTTTTTGAAAATTGCTTATGCAACCTGGGGGTCTTGAAAATAGCTTCCCAAAGTCTAGTTGGTCCTGTGCCTCCCGAAGCTCTGCTTCGAGCTGCGTGGCTCGAGCCTTTGCCTGATGTTTTGCCAGACAATTCTGGGATTGCAGGGTATGCATATTCATCTTACTTACCAGCACAGCAACCCATGCCGTGAGGCTACGCAAATCCGAGTAAAAAGTGTTTGAAACCACCTGCCTCCTCCAGTTCAACTTGCTTCTCGGCGGCCAGCTGCTGTTGAAGCTCGTGCGCCTTCGCATTAAATACTTGCAACGGTTTCTGTGAATGTTGTGTTCACACTTACCCCTGCTCATGGTTTTCAATCCATGTTGTCCAAAATCAAAATGTCAAGCTTGATATTTCCAAAGTCTTGCTGGCTATATGCCTCTCGAACTTGCTGCAGAACCACAAGAAACGTGTCTCGTTTGGCCTGCGAGGAACTTGTTGAAATTGAGGCTTTGGCCTGACAGAATGAGATTCTGTCTAAGACTTTGGGAAGATCAGTCGTTATCATCATTTTTTTCTATTTACATAAGTGTTTTACAGATAATTTAGGGTCATACCTAGTCATACCACCAAATATCCAAAGAGATCAGTATACTCCGTTTGATTTGCAATTGGGGAAACCTCGGTGTGATATCGCCCTGGACGAAATCATTATAAATTATAGCAAAGGTTTCAACAGCCCGTCAAACTAAGTCAACTATCACCTTGATCGATTCTGGCTAAGAACTATGATAGGTGGCATGTAAATGGGATGTTGAAAAGGGAAAATGGATGAAAGTGGGATGTCTACATGTACGTGTTTATATGTGTATATGTATCTGTATATATAGCAGGATGATGTTTTTCCGTTGCTTCTTGTGGTTTTTCCATCTGAGATCTTCAATCTATCCAGCCAGGGCTGTGGCTGGCCTTCGCTTTGGGCAAGGATGGTGACTGCAGGGAGGCAGCGATCACCAATTGGGCCATTTCCAAGACATCCCAAGACTAAACAGTGCAACAAATCTGACCCAATCGCATCACATCTTCAGATTCCAACATAGCTGCAAGTGTGCAGGAAACCATATTCTTATTCCGAAGAAACTTAATTCTTCCATATTCTTCCTACTTGGGATTTTCAATAAGTCCATGACAGGAATCCGTTCCCCACCTTTGGCGCAGCTTTGGCAGCCTGGAAACAAAGCAAAAAGGATGTGAGACATGCATTGGCAAATATCATTGNCATGACAGGAATCCGTTCCCCACCTTTGGCGCAGCTTTGGCAGCCTGGAAACAAAGCAAAAAGGATGTGAGACATGCATTGGCAAATATCATTGAGAAAGCTTGAAATATCCCAAAATATTTTTCGAGTGCAAGGCCACCGTGGCGCGTTGCGTGACAATGACCATCCCTGAATCTTAATCTCAAAGATGTTCGATGAATTTCCGGGTGGGGTTCAGGGGGGCGTTTCCACGTTTCCAAGCGTTGGTAACACGATTTCCTGTTTCTAAGAGAGGAAAAAGATCGGGTTGTCACCGGTTGTCCATTCTGCCAACCATCCACTGTCCAAATCAATTTCAAGCATCAAACAGCATGGCGCTACACAGGGCTGCGCCAGCCAGAATCCACAACACATTCTTCCATCGACGCTTTTGGTAGCTTTGTTGATCTTGAATTTGCCGTGGTGGATGGCAGTGCATGGTTGTGGTCTGTTTCATCGTTGTGTTTGTGTCTGACCCCTTTTGACCCTCTTTCAAGGTACTGCCTCCGGTCTAGTGCGGACGCGAACTAAGCCAAAATACGGATCTTCAACCGCTGGTTTTGCTACTATCCAAACAAATAAAGACACCGTTCCAAGGAGGGTTCAGAAGTTGTGATGAAAGCATTTTTTGCATTTCAATGTTCCATCAAGCCTTAAACGCCTTTAATTCCAGTCCCCTGTGCACACGATTGAGAGGTTCACATCCATTGTGTTCTTTCCTTTGCACATCCAGGTTCAACATTGCAGGAAGAATGAACAGGCAACAGACTTGCTTCAATGGTAAGCATGGTCAGGGAGTTTCTAAATCCTTATATCAGGGTTTCTTGTAATTACTTCAACCTTCCTCTGAGTATCGCGACTTGCCAGTTGATGCCAAAAATGGGCTACAAGCATCCCAAATTTGCAGAATATCGCCAATAAAACTTGCTTTCATGTGGGTTGCTTGAACATATGGTATCTCCATGTATCTCGCAAATCCACCGCTTGATGATCATGTTACCATGTTCCCTTCATTTTCCAGTAGTTTTCCCTAAATCTTGCCATTTGGGGTACGTTCCATCGCCTTCGGAGAGCCAGATGAAGCCGGAGCTTTTGGTACAGAGACTTTTGCATCAATATGAGTTTGATGAGTTTGTTTCTCATTCAAAAAGGAATCTTTGAGAACAAGGTTGGCAATTAAGTACTACCACAAGGTCTCGTTTCTATTTGTTTCTTATGTCAACAACCTCTACTTTCAAGGCACCTGCACTCTCTGGCTCTGCATGGTCTCAGCGTCCTGCAACAGTGACAACAGGATGATCAATGATGGACACCTGCCGGGCGCAGTAAGAAACTCGTGTTTTGAAAAGTGCACAGGTGAAAGGATGCTGGTGGCATATTGAATTGCCACTACAAGAATTTCACCATCAAATGATGGATCTGCATACAGTCCTCATGTTCACTTTCACTTGCTGAGCTGGAGTCCTGACACGGATGTGACTTGTTTCTGACATAAGAAAAGGAAGCTCATGAAAACTCTAACCGAACCTGTTGATTCACTGCGCTACTGGGTAGTGTTGGTGTTGTCCGTTTCTAAGTGCAACTGGTTCCACAAATTCGCCTTTTCAAACTCTGCGAGCCCGGCTAGCTTGAAAGAGACAGTGTCAAACATGTGAAGCGGGAGGACAAGAGCCAAAAAGCTTTACAATCCCATCACCCTAGTAGTAAACAGACAGCAAAGGATTCCCTAGGTCTTTCTGAGGAGCGGGCATGTTCGTGAACATTGTTGAGGTTGGTCTCCATGATTGCGCTGATTGGCACGACGGGATTGTGTCAATTTTTCCCCAAATAATAGGATCTTGTGTCAATTGAGGATGGGTCGGTATTGCGTCAAGTTTTTTTGTCCTGGTAATTTTGTTTTTTTGTTAGGTCAAGTCATTTTATTGTTGTTTCTAATTATCATTTTGATTTCAAAAAAAATATTCTTGAAAATTGTTTTTGACAAAACATCTGAAACGAATAAATTAATTAAGTACATATGTCTCTCTCACTGTCTGAATCTTGGCTGCTGCTTCATCCCTGTTTCCCTTCCCGTCTGAGTGTGCCATGCTGTCGAGCTTGATATTTGCAAGAGCGAAGGTTTCATCATCCTTCGGAATAGCGTCCAACATGAATGCCGCTACGCGTCTGGCCTGAACTCGCACCTGCCTTTCTTTCAGAGACTCTTTCCAAGACATCACAAACTCGAGGAGCTTAAGTACAAGTTTTGTGGCTCCATGTCTGCGTGAAGCACCCTTGATATAGCACTGCACAGCACATTCGGATAGCAGCGCTTCTGAGCTTTTCTTGCTTGGAGTCAAACCACTGCATCGCCATCCGAAGGAAGTGAAGCGACAAGCCGCTGATCCAAAGGCGATATCCTGCACACGGCAGGATCTAGCAGGTTTGCTGTACATGCCGGCCAGAAAGTAACGTGCTGCGCACTTTGGTCTCTCTCAGCAAGCCCATCACTGTCTGAATCTTGGCTGCTGCTTCATCCATGTTCCCCTTCTCGTCTGCCAATGCCATGCTGCCGAGCTTGATATTTGCAAGAGCGAAGGCTTCATCATCCTTCATAATGGCTTCCAAGATGAATGCCGCTACGCGTCTGGCCTGAACTCGCACCTGCCTTTCTTTCAGAGACTCTTTCCAAGACATCACAAACTCGAGGAGCTTAAGTACAAGTTTTGTAGCTCCATGTCTGCGTGAAGCACTTCCAGAAGGCTGTTCGCGAGAGGAAGTGTCAAATCTCGGATCCCTCGATATCGCACTGCACAGCACATTCGGATAGCAGCGCTTCTGAGCTTTTCTTGCTTGGAGTCAAACCACTGCGTCGCAATCCGAAGGAAGTGAAGCGACATCTCAGGGTGGCTCTTGTGCCACGCGAACAAGCCATTGATCCAAAGGCGATATCCTGCACACGGCACAACTGAGGACGTGAGGTGGCAATGCAGATGTTGACTGGGAAAAACTTGAAGATAGCATTGCAATTCTCTGCATGAAACCAACTGCTGATATTCTTCTATAGAATTTTTGCCAACCCACGTTTGAGCACACCCAGAACAGGGCTCAACCAGGAAAACAGTGCGGAGATCAACCCACCATATTTTGCAGGCCTTGGAAACCTTCTGAAGCGTTCCTCTCAGCTTCCTCTGCGCGCTCAAAATTCAAGGCTGCGAGCTTCTTTCTGTATTTCACGTACTCAAGGCATGGGTGTCTCCTTGGTTCTTGTCTGTGGCTCGATTTGCTCAAAACTAAGTCTCGGGTAGACAGAGCAGGCCAACAAACAGGATCGACCAAATTACCAGTCTCCAAGTTTGGGGCCTTTCCTGAAAAAACACACCAAAACTGCATTGCAAATTTAGCCTTCATGTTCTGTTTCACCAATCGGAGCTCAATTTTGCTACAAAAAACGTTGCGACTTTGGATGAATCACTGCATCAAACATGTCAAAAGATGGTTGAATTAACATGTATAGTATATGCATATTATATTCTGTACAATAATACGAAAGAATGTGTCATGTCATGTCCACCCAACAGGAGCAAACTCACATTGCTGCAAACAGATCCAAGCGGCCCATCCCCAGCACAGTGCTCCGGCAACGAATCCAAGTCCATCAACTTGAACAAATGACCCACCCAAACCTTCGTTCAGATTCGAACAAATAACTCAAAAAGTATCAGATTCGAACAGATTCAAAAAAGGACTTACCGCGAAGCTGGCCTTAGAATTCGAGAAGACGCGCGACACGGCACGTGTCTCCATCGTCACCACTTCGGCTACCTAACAGAGAACTGCGGTTGCTAAGTCAAAGTAACTTCTGGTAAATAAGGAAGAAGTCTACTTGAAGAGTGGTCTAGTTGAATTGTTTGAACGTTTTTGCTCTGAGAGATGCGCCGGCAGAAATGGCAGCAGAAGAGACCAAAGCCTGAGCCACTTGGACCAAAGACAAGCACAGCATTAGCTGATGGATTGATCTACCTGTGAAAAGAAAANAGAAATGGCAGCAGAAGAGACCAAAGCCTGAGCCACTTGGACCAAAGACAAGCACAGCATTAGCTGATGGATTGATCTACCTGTGAAAAGAAAACGCCTGGAGCAAACCAGATGCCAATTTTTCGAACATGCAGAAAGCCAAGATGCTCTGATGGTAAAAACATTGTGTCTTGATCTTGTAAGCCATCCTGGAGCAAAGAGCGCAAGAACAAAGTAGAGTATATAGAGCCAAAATAATGAAACAGCGACGGCAACACAAAAGACCGCAAGTGAAAATGCCAAGCATCAAAAGAAAGTCCAAAGCTACCAACGAATCGCAAAACAAAACAAAGTTTTTGTTTTGGCTACTCTTTGTGTTGCTTTGCCAACTACTGAACTGCCTAAACTTGTCAACCTGTCCGACCTGTCTTCCCTCAACCGTTGCATCAAGAAATGATTTGCCAGTGGTACTTTGATATTTCAGATCGACTCCACCTCAATGTTCAAGACCAGAACAGTACGATTTCATGATGAAACTTTCTGAGTCCCAGGGAATTTGCCTGACAAGAGGCAGAGAACGCCTCCTCCATTGCCTTTCAGAACAAAAATCAGCGGTTTCTTCAAACACTCTTCGTGAGAAAACCCACACATGGTCCTTTCGTGCTGCGACTTGTGTGAACCAACTTGCTCATGTGTTTGAGTACCGTTCCTATCCAGGTTTTTTGTTGGCAGGTTATGGTGATGATAGGTTCTGATACAGTAGCGAATGTGTTCAGCGAAAGTCCAGGACAACTGATCCACATACATTTGTATGTATGTATATATAGTTATATGTATATGTATGATCATATAGACACGTGATGTCTATTTTAAAAAGGTAAAATCACATAAATATACATAAATAGTTTCATATACTGGCTATGCATATGATGTGTAAATCTACACAAAACATTGTCTTGGCTGAGCATATCAAAGATTATATGCAACATGTAGAGATATAGAGTATATCAATTAGCAATAGATAATACATGATAATAATACAATGCAAATGTGGATGTATGACACAGGTGAGTTGACACTCACAACATAAGGCAGAGAAGGGTACAATTCCATACAATTGGAACATCTGCATGCTGTCCTCCCACAATATGCTGTCAGAAAAGTCGACACAATTCTTCCGTACATGAACACTTTTCCACGCATGAGTGCCCCCGTTTCCTTCCAGGGACAAAATGTCTTCCACCAACCATCTTAAAGAAAATGTATCAAGGACGCAATGGCCACCAGCGGCAGAAGGGTGCACCAATCAGACATCTATCCTGTAACTGCATCTACACAATCCTTTCATTTTTGAAAAGGGTTTCCAGCGGCCTCTGCCTCCGCCACTCTTCTACGCTCCGCCTCAAGCTATTTATGCGACAGAAATAGTTACAGCCTCTAGAAACTGTCTAGCAGTATGAAACTGAAGAGACAGAATTGTGCCTTTTACCCTGTTTTTTGTCGCTCTGCTTCCAGTTTTTGACTGTAAGGTTCGGACTTTTGTTTTGCCATGTGCCGCTGGCCAATCTTCGTGGCCTTCAATGAATTCCCGATCCGATGAGGACACCCTATCATACATACACCGCTATCGCCGATATATTCAAAACGAAATTCAGTATCAACAAGAAGTGCACAAAAAGAGAAAAACTGCCTTCGGCCCTCGAATGGGAGGCTGCCCCTGGCACAAACCTTGGTGAGAATCTGTCGCCTTTGCCCAACTCCGAAACANCACAAAAAGAGAAAAACTGCCTTCGGCCCTCGAATGGGAGGCTGCCCCTGGCACAAACCTTGGTGAGAATCTGTCGCCTTTGCCCAACTCCGAAACATGAAATTGTCATGATTTGTCTGCGTGGACTTGGCATCCGGCTCGTGTGCCGATGGGTTCATCTTCGATGGCTCGCAAGGCCTTGGCTGACGTAGCTTGCAACGACTCCGCACAGNCGTGTGCCGATGGGTTCATCTTCGATGGCTCGCAAGGCCTTGGCTGACGTAGCTTGCAACGACTCCGCACAGTTCCAATCTCCAGAGCTCCCGCATGTCCTCCGCAAATCAATGCTCATGGCTGCACTCCGCACTGCCAAAAATGATGGAAACCTGATCAAAAAGTAGAAGAGGAAACCAAACTGAGACCTACAGGGCTCTGACCCGAAACGATTTGCCCTTGCTGAGCCGAGCAACTCATCAAGAGACTCGACATTGTTGCACGTAGAGTTCCTCAGAAGCAGCTGGACTTCAGTGCGGCATCAAAATGTGGACCATGAAGCCGCCCCGTCGATCCAGACCCCAGGAGACGTCACAATGCGTCAAGTCTCACCAAAAAAGATGAATCCAATGAATCCATCCAGTCCCCCTTTAGATTCCTTTAAGTCCATCGTCATCCGTCTATGTTTTGCATTGAAAGTTGAAGATGTTTGTATGACAACGCCTCCACGCCATCGCCAATTTGTCAGGCTGAGTAAGGGTTGAAACAGGTGCTGTCAAGGGACAAACGAGCGAAGGGGCAGGTCTCATCTTCCTTGGTCTTCAACATGATGTGAGTTCAAACATGGAAGATACTTACGCAAACACTGATTTGCTAATTAGATCATCATTCTGATACTGTAGTTGACTAGAAACAAACCAAGCGGAAATTCCAGCAGATTGAGTGAGGGGCAGTCAGCAATCTCTGCAATAGGGACTCNCAAGCGGAAATTCCAGCAGATTGAGTGAGGGGCAGTCAGCAATCTCTGCAATAGGGACTCCAGGTACACGTCCTAGTGAAAGATGTACAGACTCCGATGTCAGAGACAAGACACAATTCACCCAGGCATGACTGGCGTAAATAGCCGCCTTAAGCCTACAGCTTAGAACAATTTGGAAAATATCTTTGGCTGTGCACCGCTGTGGGACTAGACATCTCACACTAGGACAAAGTCAGCCGAAAGCATTAGTGGGCCTTGCCAAACATCTCCGAAGATAGAACTGCTGATCAATTACACTCCGAGAAAATCTTCTCCAAAGGTTGTACCTCTCAAACTTTCTACAAAATTCTCTGAACTTTCACTACGCTTTATTTTTGCAAAACCCCGGGGCCTCTTCAGAGCTGCATCCTCTGGAACTCTCGAGCCTGAGACAAGTGGGACACATTGGGCAGTCCAGAGCAGTCCTGTGGCACTAAGGGAGGTTTCAAGCTGGAACAAGGTTTCGCTGTCATACAACTTCAACCAACCATGCCTCCGATTTGAATTCAAGACTGTGGGACACCTGATGTAACACCACCAACCCCTGGAGGATCAAAACTGCGCAATAAGGCAAATCGAGCGAATCGGGGGAAAAAACAAGAGACCAGACTATCTAGACTCAACTATGTGAAAATGACTGTATGTCACAGTATTTATGCGCACTTGTCCCCATAGGCTTATGTTCATTTCGGTACCTACCAAAAAACACATTGGATTATCGTCCAATATCATGGATTAGGGAAGGATTATCGACGCCAAGGCACTCTCCACGAAGTTTGCCCATTGGCGAAGAAGCCTTCGCGCTCGGCCAGTTTCCCCAAACTTTGGACTTGTGAATCTCTGTGAGTTTGTTCCTGTCTTGTCTATTGCATTCTACAGTATATGAAGGTATTTCTGTGTTGCAACACTTTCCTCTCTGCTCGTTCTTGGCATTCGATAGTGCGTATCGCACAAATAATGTACCACGGCAGAGACTCTCACTCGCAGCTGTCGCAAGTCTTCTCGCTCTTGGAAGATGGGTTGGCTCTGCTGCAGTTGCACCTGTCTTGATTGCAGTCCCGGCCGAATGGATGGAAAGAATGGGTTCAAGACTTCAAGACATTTCAAGACTACACAGAAAAGAGTTCTTTCGCTTACTGTCAAGCTGTAAACGGGAACCACTGGAGAGCAAATCAACGTGCAACACATTTCTGCAACCCTCAAATTCATAGCCTTCAGCTCGTTGACATGTTCCTCGCTTCTGCGCTTCTCGTCTTCCAGCCGATGAGCATACGACGAGGCCTGCGGCATGGCTCATATGCATATCCATATGGACCCAGTGATCCATCTTCTCACCAACATCCACGACTCTAAAACAAAGGCATCAGGGACACAGTAAGATTCAACTAGCAAATGTTGTAAATGTAGTTATAAATGTTGCACGAAAACCTTCCCATCAGGTGTTTGTAGATAACAAATGCCGAAGCCTCTTGCAGCTGCATTTGCGTCGCAGCTTCAGCTTGCCAAAATTGATTGACAGAAGCGCCGACCTTCCGCCAAAAGATACGAAAAATGCAAGAAGATGCAAAAAAGATGCAAAAAAGATGCAAAAGGTAACTCCACATTGGGACATCTTCCAGGGACAGATGTCATGAGACGCATCAACCTGCCTCGTTCACGGCGGTGGGAAGACATGTTGAGACTCTCAGCTGGCCAAGAAACTCCGGCTGCGCTGGATCCTTTCGCTGCCGAAGCTTCTCTTTTTGAGAAGTGCAATCATNTGGTGTGCTTATGTGGTGTAATTGACTATCGTGTCAATCCATGTAAATCCATGTTGTCAAAGCCTTGGGTCATCTTTTCAATTCCCATCTTGTTCTGTCACGCTGTTTATTTCCAAGCCCCTCGGAGCAGCATCGGTCCTTTTGGGCTTCGTCCTCCATCTTCTGGCAAAAGCTCTCGTCCGAGCTCTTTTCGAATCCTCCGGCTCATGCCCCAAATGCTAATGCTGAGTTCACCCCACAAAAGCAACTCCAGGCTGATCATCCTCTATATCGACGATACATTGCTGGCTCTACACAGGCTCCGAGCAAATAATATCAAATCATACATACACCGCTATCGCCGATATCTTCAATACGAAATTCAGATAAATTCAGTATCAACAAGAACTGGACAGAACGAAAAAACTGCCTTCGGCCCTCGAATGGGAGGCTGCCCCTGGCACAAACCTTGGTAAGAATTTGTCGCCTTTGTCTANGGCTCGTGTGCCAATGAGTTCATCTTCGATGGCTCGCAAGGCCTTGGCTGACGTAGCTTGCACCGACTCACACCTGATGAAAACCACCAAACCCTGGAGAATCAAAACTGCGCAATCAGGCAAATGGAGAGAGAGTCGGGGGAAAAAACAAGAGACTATAGACTATCTAGACTCAACTATGTGAAAATGACTGTATGTCACAGTATTTATGCGCACTTGTCCCCATAGACCCCTTTGCAATCCATTGCAATCCCCGTAGTTGCGACGTCCTGAAGACGCAAAGCATTTTACACGGAGCAAGCTCAAAAATAAAGCACGCAAAATGATGCAAACCTGATCAAAAGTAGAAGAGGAAACCTAACTGCGACCTACACAGCTCTGACCCCAAACCATTTGCCCCTTGCTGAGCCGAGCAACTCATCAAGAGACTGGACATTGTTGCACATAGAGTTCCTCAGAAGCAGTTGGAACAGAATCTGAACAAGTTAGTGGCAAGAGACTTGACTACATGACTGTATGTTGTATACAGTATGCTTCTGTCACACATGTCGACATGTCGTCAATTGTTGTAACACGTGTCCCCACCAACACATAGCCCACCCCGCACTAAACACCACCGTCCGGTGCCTGTTCATTTCGGTACCTGCCAAGAAACACATTGGATTATCGTCCTGTATCATGGATTATGGGAAGGATTATCGACGCCAAGGCACTCTCCATGAAGTTTGCCCATTGGCGAAGAAGCCTTCGCGCTCGGCCAGTTTCCCCAAACNGGATTATGGGAAGGATTATCGACGCCAAGGCACTCTCCATGAAGTTTGCCCATTGGCGAAGAAGCCTTCGCGCTCGGCCAGTTTCCCCAAACTTTGGGCTTGTGAATCTCTGTGAGTTTGTTCCTGTCTTGTCTATTGCATTCTGCTCTATATGAAGGTATTTCTGTGTTGCAACACTTTCCTCTCTGCTCGTTCTTGGCATTCGATATTTCATATCGCACAAATAATGTACCAGGGCAGAGACTCTCACTCGCAGCTGTCGCAAGTCTTCTCGCTCTTGGAAGATGGGTTGGCTCTGCTGCAGTTGCACCTGTCTTGATCGCAGTCCCGGCCGAGTGGATGGAAAGAATGGGTTCAAGACTTCAAGACATTTCAAGACTATACAGAAAAGAGTTCTTTCACTTGCTATCAAACTGCAAATTCGATCCACTGGAGAGCAAATCAATGTGCAACACTTTCCGCAACGCTCAAATTCATATTTTCAGTTCGTTGACATGTTCCTGGTTTCTGCGCTTGTAACAAATGTAAGATTCAACTAGCAAATGTTGTAAATGTAATTATGTAAATGTTGCACGAAAACCATCCAATAAGTTGTTTCTGTTAATAACAAATGCCGAAGCCTCTTGCAGCTGCATTTGAGTCGCAGCTTCAGCTTGCCAAAATTGATTGACAGAAGCGCCGACCTTCCGCCAAAAGATACAAAAAAATGCAAGAAGATGCAAAAAGGATGCAAAAAAGATGCAAAAGGTAACTCCACATTGGGACATCTTCCAGGGACAGATGTCATGAGACGCATCAACCTGCCTCGTTCAAGACGGTGGGAAGACATGTTGAGACTCTCAGCTGGCCAAGAAACTCCGGCTGCGCTGGATCCTTTCGCTGCCGAAGCTTCTCTTTTTGAGAAGTGCAATCATNCGGTGGGAAGACATGTTGAGACTCTCAGCTGGCCAAGAAACTCCGGCTGCGCTGGATCCTTTCGCTGCCGAAGCTTCTCTTTTTGAGAAGTGCAATCATGTGCAATCATGGTGTGCTTATGTGGTGTAATTGACTATCGTGTCAATCCATGTAAATCCATGTTGTCAAAGCCTTGGGTCATCTTTTCAATTCCCATCTNTGGTGTGCTTATGTGGTGTAATTGACTATCGTGTCAATCCATGTAAATCCATGTTGTCAAAGCCTTGGGTCATCTTTTCAATTCCCATCTTGTTCTGTCGCGCTGTTCCTTTCCAAGCCCCTCGGAGCAGCATCGGTCCTTTTGGGTTTCGTCCTCCGTCTTCTGGCAAAAGCTCTCGTCCGAGCTCTTGTCGAATCCTCCGGCCGCTGCCCCAAAGGCTAATGCCGAGTTCACCCCACAAAAGCAACTCCAGGCTGGTCATTCCCTATATAATTGAACTGATGGCTAAACACCACAGAACAGAAAACAAACAAAAAACACTGAAAAGGGAGCGCGCTTTTCATGCGCATCTTGAGCCAAATTTTTGGCAATCATAGAAGTAAGGACCTTACAATCGGTAGAAAGTATGGTGGGTTTGCCCCATATTTTTCAAGCCCCCCCTAGTCACGAACTGTGCAGGGTCACTACCTGAATTACATTCCACCGCAAGGTGGCCAAACCTACGGACGGATGCAATTCAAATGTCGCATAGCTCAAACGGATTCCGGGCTAGGAATGGGAGAATTCATGATGGTGAACCCTGCATGCCTGGTTATTCCATTCACTACTGCGCGAGGCAAATAATTGCCGATGTTTGAAATCCAAACGGGTGCAATGGAGTGCGCTGGAAGCAGCCAGTCTCCGGATCGGTGGATGAGAAAAGACAATGAAAGTCCAAAAGGAGAAGTCCATGGAGATGACAGGGCAAAATCCATAGGCAACTGTACGCTTAGCAAGTTAAGAGGTCAAACTGTACTTCGGCAGTTGACATTGGAGTCCAATGGAAGTGGCTACACAAAATTCCACAGAAAAACTGTGCGCTCAGCGGCTTGCAACATACTGAAATTTAATTACAGCAGTTGAACTACGTAGTTGAGGCTGAGAATTCATGTGAAGGCTGCGAAAAATGTTGATATCAACTTGATGCCACAAGCAAAACAGACATGCTGTGACAAGCGATCGCCTGCAAACAAGGCCAGTCTAAGTGACCACAACATACTTGATGCAAAGCAGATCTCAAGCATGTGACCACATAGACACAGGAAGCGCCTTCTTCATCACATCGGCCTTTTGATGACCGGTTTCTAAAGATGTCCTCGGAAGAAAATGCCTCACAGGTACTCGCAACATTTATGCGATGGAACTTGGCCAGATGCTTGAGTTTAGCCCTTAGCAATTATTGCTAGCACTGCTTGGTTATCTACGAAACATCTCAACTCAATGCTTGGGGACACCAGGCGTTGGCATACAGGCAAGAGTGTGAAATTGCTTCTCCAAACAGCGCAGTGCTCAAGGCCACAAACTCCGCTTCTGTCGATGATCTTCAAACAGCTCTCTGGGTTTTTGATCCGCACAAGAGAATAGCGAAAGAGTCAGGGCCCTCAAGAGCAAGGATAAAGATAAAGCCACTCGTCGACTTCATGTCAGCAGAAGACCCAAAGTCACTGTCAACATAGAGGGACAACCGCAACTTATAGTTGGAGGGTCGTTGACACGCATGATGTGGGCGTGGTCACCGGCGGCTGCTATATAGCCGACCAACCGGGCAGCTCTTTTTATCGTCGCTTGCACTCCCACAGGTAATGCGGCGTGCAAGAGTGTTGATGGCAACCATGATATCTGGTCGGCTGATCCTACCGAGCCACATGACTTTCATAACCAATTTTGCGGATGACGCTGAAAGCTGTCCTACATATTCATCATCTGTTTCAACCAGACTACCACTATCACAATGAGGAGTGCGAAAGTGCTTGACCTTCTTGCCAGAAAGTTGCTCATAGAGCTCAACACATTGCTTCGCGAAATCTGCAGAGTGAAGGGCAAGACCCCCCTGACCATCAGGAACATGGTTTCTGCCAAGCACCTTTGTCAGTTCAGCGGGATCTTCATGGACCGCTCAATGTCAGGTCATCGGCAGAAACACTGAGAGCCAGATTCATGGAAGGAAAGTGAAAGCAGCTGGGCTGCTCTTCCAATTCATAGCCACCAAGCTCGGTTGACAAAAATTTGGCAAGGTGATTCTGCCATGACGCTGATGCTGATGGATGACCCTACAACGATCGGATGAGCGGGGCTACAGGTTGGTGAATGTGTTTGGCATGTTCAGGCACAAGTTCTGCAGGAAGCAAAACATGTGGGGCATGATGAGCCGAGGTAGCTTTGGACATATGCTTTTATGCAGTCTGATGTAGAACAAACATTTCCATCCAGAAGCGGCCAACTCATCAAAAACGGCAGCTTGATTGGCCTTGTCACGCACGGCATCTCCGCGAAACACTATGCGGGCCTTTATGGCCCATTCTTCAGGCGACTTCTCATACCCTTTGATGCGTACTATTACCATCAAAGGACCAACATGTATTTTCTGACCCTTGGCTCGAGCTTGTGCCAACACTTCTGCTTTTGGACGGATCTTGGACTCATCCCACGTGCCGTTTGCAAGCAGACCTTGCTTTTCAGAGTTGATGGCATCAAGAACTTCAGGTCGATTCTTCCACTCGCTTCGATCCAAAAGTCGATGGACGAAGGCAGGTGTTGTCACTTCATTGCAACCCACATTTGACATTGCAACATCAAGAGGAACCGAAGGATACCCCGCAACAAGCTTCTGTCTGTGAGGATGCTTTACCTTGGTGACACAAGGCATTGACCACACATGCTGGTTCGCAACATGCGGAAACAGTGATTCAATCATGATTTCACAAAGCTTTCGTGGGTAAAAGGCTGACATTCTGGTCCACTTACCTTGCAACGGTTCATGCTCTGAGCGCGTGCATTTCTGCGCAGCTAGGCTTTGAGCAAGTCTACTTGAAGCAGAAACGAAACGCCATGGCTTTCCGGCTGGCTTTCCATCTGCTTTGGCTCCAACAGCACACCCATCAAATGTTGCAAAGTGCAAATTCCTCTCAAGAATCCATTCTTGCAAACATGGAGGACCCAACCGGAACAAAACCCATGGGAGAGCCCAACCGGAACAAGACCATCGTCAAGACAAATGTTGCCGACCCGTATGAATTGCTTCAACAACTTCTCACTATTCTCACGTTCTTTGCGAATGCAGGCTGAAAGTCTTGGATATTTGCGTTCACTGAGACTGTGCCATTGGGACCATGGTTTACACTCGATTGAACAATGGATGGAACATCCTGGAAGACCTTTGACCTGGGCAATTAATTGCTCGATGCTCTCTGGGCACTCTAAGTCTATATCTTCCTTGCACAAACAAATGACCTTGACTCCATGTTCAGCCCCGACGGACCCGAGGTTTGAGTCCTTGTCGCATGCGAATTCAAACAAGACATCGTTGCCAACAAGTTTGTGTTTTTCTTGATTGCCCTTCGGTTCCTTGACCGCTTGACTAAACTCAATTGTGGCAGCGGCGGCAAAGCAACCCTGGAACATCTCTTGGACGCGTTCCTGAGGAAGCAAACTAGCAGCATCGGATGCTATGCTGGCAGTCACTGCGATGCCTGATGTGACCCCCTCACTGGTTGAATCATCGTCATCGAACACAACTTCATCATCAGGTGGGCAATCAGGAACATCATCCTCATCCAAGGGATCCTGTGAAGAAATTGATGGTTCATACTCCAAATCATCATGTACATGCATGGGCTCTATTGCAGGGATTCCTGAAGACATGGGAAATTCGGGCTCGACAAGTGATCCATCGGCTTCTTTACGACCAAAGGCTTCGCCAAAGCGCGCAATATATTCTGCATAATGAGCTGAGGCGTCATTCTCACAGGCCTTCAACCTTCTTGTTGCTCCAATTTTGAGCATCCTTGCATAGGTCACATAGACCCTACGCGTTTTGCGTTTGATCTCGGCATCAACAAAGGCACAGGCATTGCATCAATGTCGTGAAGTTCAGATAGTCGTGGAGCATCCAGTTCCTTCAAGGCAGCTTCGGCTGCACTGGCCAACGGAAAAACTGCTTCACCAGGCATGTAAACTTCGGTGTCCTGAAATTGGGATACAGGGTAGGAGGAGGCATCTTCATTTAAGGTGGGAATACAAAACAATTTGCGAAACACCACGATACCTCATGCCAAAGTCCAACGCCATCCAACAAAGATAGCACGTTCTGCATTTGGGTTGAACTTGAACTCTCCTGCATCCTTAGTTCTGACATATCACAACTGTCCAAGCAGGTAGCGACGCTCTAAAAACTCTTTGTCAAAAGTCACTTCCCATCGAGTTTTCCCTTCACCATTTTTCAAGAAGGCAGACATGGCTGTTGCAACATAACAGCAAGCTTGTGGCCAAAGCTGGGATCTGGCAGCAAAACATGCTTGCAAAAACACGGATCTGGCTATTTCTTGAAGCGTCCTCATTTCACGTTCTAAGAAGGAATTGTGTGGAAAACGGGCTGGTACTGAGCTCTCAGGCAACCAATTGTTGTCAATTACAGCGTTCAAATTTTCTCCAGCTGCATCTGAACGAATAATAGGGTAGAGGACTCACTGGCACACAGGAAAGCGACTCACCGGCGCACAGGATCCCAGACTCACCTGCGCACAGGATCCAAGCCTCATGGAATTCATTTGCAAAGCTGGACACTGCATCATAGTGGAAACCTTGATCACGCAATCAAGCGACGACCCGCACTGGAATCAGCACATCATCTATCTAAGGGTCCTAGAGACTGCGAAGGCGCGATCACAGAGCTCAAGGCAGCAATGATTCTGACTTCGCTTCTTCTTTCTTTGGAGGTGGGGCTTTTGTGTGACTGTACGCGCAATTCTCTCCATGAATGCATCCTGACGGCATCTGGTGAAAAATGCATGGCGGTTTGGCCTCTTAGCAGGTAGGGGACTCACTGGCGCACATGAAAGCGACTCACCGGCGCACAGGATCCCAGACTCATCTGCGCACAAGATCCAGGCTCACCCGCACAGGATCCANGAAAGCGACTCACCGGCGCACAGGATCCCAGACTCATCTGCGCACAAGATCCAGGCTCACCCGCACAGGATCCAGGCTCAACCGCGCACATGAAAGCAACCCTTTAGGGTTTATAATTAGGGGAACNGAACAGGGGAACAGGGGGGGAACAGGGGAGAAGAGGCAGAACAGGGGAGGGAAGGTACACAAACCAAAGCAACCCTTTAGGGTTTATAATTAGGGGAACAGGGGGGGAACAGAGGAACGGGGGGGGAACAGGGGAACATGGGGAACAGGGGGGGAACAGGGGAGAACAGGGAAAACCAGGCGGGAAGGGAACATAAACCATGACGATGATGATGATCATGACGATGACGATGACGATGATGATGATGATGATGATGATGATGATGATGATGATGATGATGATCATGATGATGATGATGATGATGATGATGATGATGATGATGATGATGATCATGATGATGATGATGATGATGATGATGATGATGATGATGATGATGATGATGTGAGTGATTGATATGTGATTGATGATGTTGATGATACTGTTGATGATGTTGATGATGTTGATGATGCGGTTGATGACGGTGATCATAATCATGATCATGATCATGACTTTGATGATGATGATGATGATGATGATGGTGATGATGATGATGATAATAATGATGATGATGATGATGTGAGTGATTGATATGTGATTGATGATGTTGATGATACTGTTGATGACGGTGATCATAATCACGATCATGATCATGACTTTGATGATGATGATGATGATGATGATGATGATGATGATGATGATGATGTTGTGAGTGATTGATATGTGATTGAAAGGTGATTGATGATGTTGATGATGTTGATGATGCTGTTGATGACGGTGATCATAATCATGATCATGATCATGACTTTGATGAAGATTGATGATGATGATGATGAAGGCACATCCCGTGCACAGGCGAGTCCGGGCATCCCGTGCACAGGCGAGCCCAAATCCCGTGCACAGGCGAGGCGGTTACCCTTCTGCAGGAGTCAAGCCTTGCCAGTTCCTTTAGACTTACATTTTGGTGGGGATTTTGCTCCAACTTTCTTGTCAGCAGCTTTTGGAGGCGGAGGGGCTCCAACGGAAGCAGCAACAGCAGGCTGTGTTGCTGGGGCAGCTTTTGCAGGCACTGCAGGGATTCCAGCTTTTTGGGAATTAGTTTTCTTGGGGCTTTGCAGAGATTGCTCAATGGATCGAGCGTTCACATCCTCTCGCTCTTCAACCAAGAACTCTTGCAATCTCCCCCAAAGAAAGTCAAAATCTCTCACATTGGAATTTTCTGGGAATCTTTTGATTTCATCAAAGTAAGCTTATGGAACAAACATTCATCAAGCATTCTTTTGCTGGGCCAATCTTCGGACGGGATGGCATTGAGAGTCTTCATGATCTGGCAATCTGGCCTGAAAATTCTTGAAGCTCCTTGACACCATAGCCAGCCAACTCAATTTGAAACACACTTCAGGGGGCAATATATCCCTGGACCTTGAAGTGCAATTCAGGCAGTTGCTTCAAGCCTTTGATCAACTCTGCGGCCAACCTTCTGCCCAACCTAGGAAATGGCCCTGATGACTCTTGAACAACCAACTCACAACCAAGCTAAAGAGATTGAAACAACCATTTCGTCAGAGTGTCCTCTTCTGAGATGTCTAAGTGTCCAATCAAAAGGATGAGACTGTTCTTCTAACCACTGAACTCGGACGCAGTTGCAGGAATGCTTTCAAGCTTGGCACTTTGAAGAACACAAGAATCTACCATATCCCGTTCGGTTTTGGGAGTTGGATCAGCTATCAACTCCTCTTTCTCTTCATCATGATCTCCGTTCCCTTCCTAAAAAGGATCCTCTGGGCCTGGTGGTCCTCCTCCATCCACATGGCTGGTTTGGCAGTTTGGCCAAGTCCCTGCGAACGCAAGGGCAACGTAGGTCGAACATGTGAGGGCTGCGGTGGTTCCGTATAATTTTGGCTCATTCGAGTTGCATATGAATCCATACGATCAGAAAGTGCTTGAAAGGCTTCAAAAAGAGGTGACAACTGTGCTGACATCAGATTCTGACATCACATTCTGAACATCACTCAAAGACAGGCTTTGCGACTCGACATTACCGGCTTTCCTCTGTGCCTCAGCTGGCCTTTGTCGACCGAGGGAGAGGCGCTCGCAGCAGCCAAACTTTCTCAAGCCGGGCTTTGTCAGGCTTGAGATTGAACACTTCAGGCATCAACCGGGATTGCATCTTTGTTGCCTAAAAGTCTCTGGGATTCGGACGTCGTCGCATCAAGTTGGGACAACACCGTCTGGAAATTTGTTCTTGAAGTTGAGCATGAACTAGTTGAACTTCAGTTGACAACTGCTGCAATGACACATCTTTGTCCATGCAGGATTGGTGGAGTTGTTGGGCAATGGTCATAAGTTGTTGAACTTGCTGGCAGGCTTGGGAGTAAATCTCTTTTGACAAACCCTCAAAATGATCAGCTCGGCTTTGGGACTCATCCAAAAGTTTTTGGGCTTCACCAACCATTCTACCATACTCAGCAGGAGCAACACTGATTGCAACCGACTGGACTCTATCATCATGGACATGCAAGTCCTGATGGTGATGAACTTCAATCGGCACATCGATAGGGCCTTGACCTCTATGGGATGGTGAGGGACCTCTACTTTGTGAAGCTTTCGGCATAGTCTTCACAATCGTACTGACAGGTCGTTTCCTGGTCCCGCGGCTACTTTTCCGGAACGGTTGCGAGACGGAGTCCCTGAACTACTACGAGATCTACCTGGTAATCGATTCGACCTCTCCAAAACCGCCTGGAACAGTGGAATCGGTGCTCACGTTTAAACTTGCAGACATAGGATCTGATCACTAAAATCCAAATCCTCAGATCTCGGCACAAGAGTTCAAATGGAAATGGGACTCAGTACTCCTCACAGTGGCGCTGGCAATGCAGCCAAACAGTGAGAGGCACGGATGCTAAAGGCACAAACCACGGTGCAAGGCAGCCAGCGGTGGGTGAAATGAAATGACAAAGCCGCGATTGAATTCAAAACCAATGCAGTGAAACTTCTTGCTAACAAACTACCGCAATGAAACTTCTTGCAATGAACAACTTGCACGACGCGGTGACACAAACGCGGTCGGATTCCTCATGGGCTGTCCACTTAAAACTCCACTACCGCGGCAAGTCCGCAGTGAAACTTCACTTGGACGTTCAATGAAAGAAAAAGTCACGCTGTGAAACAAATGCGCACTCTTCAATGCAAGTCAAGTGCTCTGATTCAATTTGAATGGGACTGGAATAACAAATGGGAAATCAGTTGAAACTTCGGCAATGCAATGGGCGATTAAATATAGCAAGGGCACGATACTGCTGCGTGAAGCGCCGTGGCAGCTTAACACTCAGAGGCTTAAAACTCCTACTGATCGGACCGAAGAAGAAAAGGTCTTGATCAAGTCCAACACGTGTGAGGCAGAGGCACTCCAAGCAGATCTTTCCCAAGGGACAAAAAGAATCTCCGAGGGTTTGCGAATCTGGATGAATGCCTTCTGCTGCCTCGCAAACTCTTGTCCAATCTGACGATTGTCGGCCAACAGTAAATGACGTCCTCCAGGCTCCAGGGGCCAGGGCCTTTAGAGTTGCCAGTTTACCTCATGGGCCAGTCCTTTCAACAGTAACTGAGATAAATCAAAAGGAGTCTGCCATGTTTCCACAGTGTTGAGCAAGTTGCGAAGATTGTCCTTGCTGTCGTGGATATGCGAAAGCAACACCAACTTGACCTTTCCACCGTATTGCTGCTCAACCAAATCCCTGAGCTCTTCGACAGTTTTGCGATGACGAGGTGGAAACAAAAAAAATCTGAATCCGATCAGCCTTGTACTTCGACCTGCGATCCAAATCCAAAACTTGATGGTAGTCAAAAGCCACAACTGTCGCACCAGGCCAATTGTGGACTGCCTCAGCTGCACGACGAAGAGCCGGATAATTCTGAGATGCAATGCCCTCACCAACCCAAATGTAATTCACTCGAGCTTCTGGTGTCGAACCTGGGTTGGCAACCCTCAGATCAATGCCCGTAGGCGGATAAGAAAAACGAAGTCCATCCACAAAATCCGATGTCGAGATATTGCCAATGACCGGATAATCCGCTGTCAAGTCAACTGGATCCACTGAAGATACCACGCGACGAACGGAAGAAGATGACGCCGCTTCCCCACCTGCAGGTGCTAAAGATGCCGGCTTACTTAGGCCTGGGTCCAGAGATTCTCAGCCTCACGAGTGACCGGAGCCACAATCTCAACGCTGCTCAGAATCGCTAGAATGCTGGCCTCCACTGTGCACAACTGGCGCGCTCAAAGGATCGACGCACTCCGACTCTGCCACGTGTCGGATGTACGCCTCCCTCTTCCTCTAGCAGGATCGTCAGCAGCCCGTCAGTGCGAAGAAGCGCCGGAGCTCATGGACGAGGGGTTTTACTGGGACCCCAAACCCTTCAATGAAAAAGTATTCCCCGAAAAGAAACAACAATTACAAAGGCCAATACGGCTGATAACCAAGTGAACTGGGGTTAAACACCACAGAACAGGAAACAAACACAAAACACTGAAAAGGGGAGCGCGCTTTTCATGCGCGTCTTGAGCCAAATTTTTGGCAGTCATAGAAGTAAGGACCTGACCAGGAGGGATACTTTACAATTACAATGAGTAGAAAGTATGGTGAGTTTACCCCACATCTTTCAAGCTATATCGACGATACATTGCTTCCTCTACACAAGCTCCGAGCAAAGATCAAATCATACATACACCGCTATCGCCGATATCTTCAATACGAAATTCAGTATCAAAAAGAACTGGACAGAACGAAAAAACTGCCTTCGGCCCTCGAATGGGAGGCTGCCCCTGGCACAAACCTTGGTAAGAATTTGTCGCCTTTGTCTAACTCCGNAAGAACTGGACAGAACGAAAAAACTGCCTTCGGCCCTCGAATGGGAGGCTGCCCCTGGCACAAACCTTGGTAAGAATTTGTCGCCTTTGTCTAACTCCGAAACATGAATTGTCTGCGTAGATTTGGCATCCGGCTCGTGTGCCAATGAGTTCATCTTCGATGGCTCGCAAGGCCTTGGCTGACGTAGCTTGCACCGACTCNGGCTCGTGTGCCAATGAGTTCATCTTCGATGGCTCGCAAGGCCTTGGCTGACGTAGCTTGCACCGACTCACACCTGATGAAAACCACCAAACCCTGGAGGATCAAAACTGCGCAATCAGGCAAATGGAGAGAATCGGGGAAAAAACAAGAGACTAGACTATCTAGACTCAACTATATGAAAATGATTGAAAATGACTGTGACTGTATGTCACAGTATTTTTGCGCACTTTCCATGTGGAATTCATTGCAATCCNAGACTATCTAGACTCAACTATATGAAAATGATTGAAAATGACTGTGACTGTATGTCACAGTATTTTTGCGCACTTTCCATGTGGAATTCATTGCAATCCCCGTAGTTGCGACGTCCTGAAGACGCAAAGCATTTTACATGGAGCAATCTCAAAAAACAAAGCATGCAAAATTATGCAAACCTGATCAAAAAGTAGAAGAGGAAACCAAACTGCGACTTACACAGCTCTGACCCCAAACCATTTGCCCCTTGCTGAGCCGAGCAACTCATCANAAAAGTAGAAGAGGAAACCAAACTGCGACTTACACAGCTCTGACCCCAAACCATTTGCCCCTTGCTGAGCCGAGCAACTCATCAAGAGACTCGACATTGTTGCACGTAGAGTTCCTCAGAAGCAGTTGGAGTTCAGTGCGGCATCAAAATGTGGACCATGAAGCCGCCCCGCCGATCCAGGATCAAAAAAACGAGAAAAAGGCAAACCGCAACAGAATCTGAACAAGTTAG